>CAXKVY010003302.1:0-24367 GCA_964058915.1 Tetropium fuscum
ACGTTTAAGCTTTGCCGCGAGTATGCGATAGAGTGAAAATGGCGGACGGCTGCAACTATGCGGTACTCTCTATCCACTTCTCTGCTAATGTTCAGTTTAATATTATTGGATTATGTCACCGTGTAGTATCGATGGCTAATTGCTCATCGGGTAGCGTATCGCTTAGCTCAATTGACCATATTAGTTAGGTTAGGAAAGTCCGGGCGCGAAATTTGAAATGCGACCTAAACACACTTCAGCAAATTTGACTGCCATGTATTTCTTATGGAAGACTCGAGAGAGATGGAGATTTTCATACAGGAATTTCTTGGATTTTGGGCATTTCTTAGTATTTAAACCTATTATACGTCAAACTTTAAACATATTCCTCCACAATTCAAGCCCAAATTGTTTTTTAGACATATGAGTTAAATATACAAATGATTTTAAATTAAATGTCTGTTTTCCATGGACGTACGTCGCGTATTAGTTTTAACATTTTTGTTAAAGAGCGCCAGGCCAGCTGAGCTGTAAAAAAGTCAGGTCATGTCAGATTAAGGGTTATACTATGAGATTGTCGGTGGATTGTTTATTTATTTATTTATTTGTTTATTACTATATTGGTCAATGTTTATCGATTTTTTTATATTAATGATGTAATAATTATACCTATTATGTACACTTTTATAGAAGAATAATGGAAGAAAAGGCCCAAATGTGGAATTCTCCATATAAATAATCCGGTAAGTATCTCCTAGATACCGGATTATTATTTATATGGACAATTTTATTATGCAAGGTTTTTCTTTAACTAACTAAACAGATACTGCACAGCAAGCTTGATGACACTAATGGAAAAGCCTCGGAAAAATAATGGTAATGGTATTTACACCTTTCGATCGAATAGATTTTCTGCACATTTCTTACATATTATGCATACTCTGTTCAGGTCGGGGCAACCAAGAACAAGATACATAAGTTGAACCTGATACTGAATAATGTGCTTTTAAAAGTAGTCATCAAACTGAAAAGGTTTTAATTTAGGTGAGGGTGAGAGCTTAGGCTACATATTCTGGCCACGTTTAAAACATATTTAATCATCTAGGAAAAATTCACTTATTGTTCAGGGTTTGATTAGGTAGGTACTCTATTTTCCCCCATTTTCTAACCAACAATCAAAATCAATTATTTGCAATCAGAAAATACATAAGTTTGCATAGATAACTGCAAAACGTGATATAGGTAGCTAAAATAAAAAAATGAGAATATACGTTACCTACCTAGAACAGGAATATAAATACAAATTCAGCGATGTTGCCACAAATATTGCCGGTTTTTAAATTAACACAATGAAATTATAATTTATTATGTAAGAAACTGTTATGAAGTTTATCCAAAACCTTACAGTACCTACCTTTCAAGTTTTAATTTTTTTCTTGTTATTTTAATAAGAGATTTCATTCTTATTAAAATATATTTATATCTAAATTTTACAATCCTGTATAATAACTATCATAACTTACCATCCGACAACATCGCAAAATTCAAGGACCATGTCAAACACCTTCCACTCCGAACCATTGGATCAAGCAACAACATACGTTTTTAGCTTTTATACAAACATCGCCTTCAAAAATTCCTAATATTTTTATTTTAATAATGTTTTAAATTAACTTTTGAACAGTCTCTCAGTCGACTACAATATCAAGAAATTTATATATTCAACTGATTTCACTAACAGACACTATCGCACATACAGACGCTCTTAAATTTGAGTCCCCATAAGACACGAATAGGTACATTAATTTTTAAAATAGGAACCTCCCTCCAGTTTAAGATCCTAACGTAACTAATATAGTCAATCTCAATTACTGGCTAATATCATTTTAAAATTCACCAATAATCAACAAAAATCAAATGGAACTTTTAATAATTTTAATTTGATGAGAAAATAATGTAGGTATTTATAATTTGTAGGTATTTATAATATATGAGAATGAAAAAATGACGCAACGTCAAAAGGAGACCCGATGTCTTTGATGAGCTTTGATCTCGTCAAAGCGTAGCCGCTTCCTTTGACGATGCCGCATTTTTCATTCTCATATATGTCTGTTACAGACAATACAAGCTCCTATTGATAGAATTTAAATTTACTGAAAGCTGATACAGATTACCGACTTTAGCGGAAGTCCAATTTATTTTTAAAACAGCTTTTTTTTATCAGCCAAGAGTTGTAAATTGTTGTTTTTTATATAATGACGTTGACTTATTTTTAAGTGACAACATAAATTTTATTTGCGTGTCTGGTGCAGTTTTTTGTAAAATATTCTCTATCGTTTAATCCATATTATTATGTAACCAATTTAAAATCTTGCATCACTTGCAAGACACTGCAACCGAATAAAAAAAATGGTTGAAAACAATTATCAATGACGTCATTATCCCGAAAACGAAAATTTATCAAAACATGTCAGATAAACATGGGCCTCTTAAATGCAATAATCGAGAGAATTTTCCACGAAAATTGATAATATCTGTTTTAGCTAATCTATTTCGACATTTTCGAGTTCAATGTATATTTTTATCAAACTTTTTTTTCAGCATCAAGATGGTGGTTGGAGAAGCTATTAACAATATAATGGGTGGTATAGAAAACACAGGCAGTGTAAAACAACACAATCACAAGAAGAAACTACGACAAAGGTGATGTAGACTATCAGAAGAGTTTAGAGTACCTATATATAAATAACAGTTGAAATTGGTCGAATTTTGACATACGATGTAATCTGTATAATAAAGTTTAAAAAACTTACAAACTTGCTGGCAAGAAATTTGTTTTGTAGTATTGGATACTTTCCAAAATTTAATAAATATACAATCTTATTACTGCTTGTAAAATTAAAGATAATCTCTCTTTGCTTATTAGAAGAACTGCTAGCATTCATTTCCTTCAATATTTTACCTATAACATTTATAATAAGTAATAACTTATTATAAATGTTATATAGGTAAAATATTGAAGGAATTGAATGCTAGCAGTGCTTCCTCTACAATGACTAGTTATATATTTTGCTATAAATAAATGACAATTCATTAGATTTAATGCTAGAATAAATAATTAAATTTAGTAAAAATATTTAGAGGGACATTTTTGTTAATCAATTATAAAGCGTTTCATTTTATTTACAAAATTTTATTGTTTTCAAAAATTATTTAAAAATAATAATACCAACAACAATTGTGTTTTGCTGTAGGTTTGATATTATAAAAAAACTAGGACAGGGAACATTTGGTAAAGTACAACTAGGGATCAATAAAGAGACTGGCCAAGAAGTCGCAATCAAAACAATAAAAAAATCAAAGATAGAATCAGATGCCGACTTAATCAGAATACGTAGAGAAATTCAAATTATGTCCTCAGTCCAACATCCAAATATTATTCACATCTACGAAGGTAATTTTTTGATTTGTCATCATATATTTGTTACCTACTTACATAGTTAGAAACTTCACCACTGTCTATATTTTTAACTGCATAATATATGTTTAACAAAGATATAATTATTCTACATTCTAAAATTTTATTAATGCCTAAATTATCTAGATAATAGATAATATTTAAATGTGAAGCATATATTAATAGAGGACTTTCTTAGTTTTTGAAAATAGAGAAAAAATGGTATTAGTTATGGAATATGCAGCTGGCGGAGAATTATACGACTACTTATCTGAAAGAAAAGTATTAGATGAAGAGGAGGCAAGAAGAATATTTAGGCAAATTGCAACTGCATGTTATTATTGCCATAAACACAAAATATGCCATCGAGATTTAAAATTGGAAAATATCCTTCTTGATGAAAACAATAATGCCAAGGTAATTTTTACAAATAACCCAGAGATCAATTGTAACACCTAACCCAATATTATACACCAATTGTCAGTTTTGGAAATCATATATTACTATCCTTAGATTACCAGTAATTCCCAATAATTCCCAAATATTACCATATGATTCCCAGGTTATTCTCAAATGTTCTCATGATTACTGGCCAATTTCCAAGACGTTATTTAGGTGATTGATAGATGATTCTCAGGCTATTATTGAATGATTTTCAGTTTTTAAAAGTTAATAAAACCAGTGCTAATTCACAAATGCTGTGACAACTGCTGTAAACAACAGGCGATTCCAGGCCAATTCCCAGTTGATTTCCTATCGATTAGCAGTGATTACTGGCTAAGTCACACTGATTTCCAACTGATTCCCAGTAGGTAATTACTAGTTATTTCTGATTCCCATGCGATTTCCAAACGATTCCCAAGTTATTACCATAAAAATGTATATCGAGTTCCACTAGTGGTTGACCTCTCGCAAATAACATATTTAGAATACTGCGCAAAACTTAAGGATAGTTATAGATATTTGATATGTATTTGTAAGTACGCCCAAGTTTACATCAGATTATTTCATAAAAGCTAACTTGTATTGCTTATAAACTGTTAAATTGTAATAATTTTAGATAGCAGATTTTGGTCTTTCTAATGTATTTGATGACCAAAGATTGTTAAACACCTTCTGCGGTTCTCCGTTATATGCCTCCCCAGAGATAGTTAAAGGAACTCCTTACCATGGTCCAGAAGTTGATTGTTGGTCTTTAGGTGTTCTTCTTTATACACTTGTTTATGGTGCTATGCCTTTTGATGGAAGCAATTTTAAAAGACTGGTTAAACAAATATCACAGGGAGATTATTTTGAACCTACCAAACCTAGTCGTAAGTTTTAAAGATTATTTATTGTATTACAGCTTTAAAACATGAGACTATATTAACTTTACTTTTAATTTTAGCCGCTTCTCCATTAATAAGAGATATGTTAACAGTAAATCCAAAAAATCGTGCCAACATAGAGAAAATTTGTATACATTGGTGGGTAAATGAAACTTATAATGACTGTTGTTTAGAAATATCAGAAGAATTAGCCAACCAAACACCTGTAAGATTAGATGTCCTATTGTCCTTGGCACCTCCACCACCGCAACTTGAGAGTGACAAGCTTATGCTTACAGGAGAAGAAGATTCTAAAATGGAATCTGCTGCTCCTACTAGATCACAATCAGTTGGCAGTTTTATGGATCTAGCACATCCAGCTGAAAGAAGGATAATAGATATGATAAAGGAGGATAAAATAACTCCAAAGCGGAAACTAGAAACAACTGTAAGCACAGATAGAGCAAACATAGACAAGAGGAAAGACAAAATAGTAAAAGAAAACACTGTGGCCGATATAACTGTTCATGGATCTATACAAGAAAATGCTTCTTTGGAAGATGCTAGTATGAAGGAGGCAGGTCCTCTAAATAAAAGTTCAACTCAAACCCTTTCACGAGACATGGATGTAGAACAGACAGAAATATTAATAGATCCTTCATTGCAAGGGGCTGCATGTACCGAAATAATAGAGGAATCTGAAAAGAAGAAGCATCCAAAACTTAAGAAAACATTATCAACTAGTGTCAGTAATAAGATATTAGAAGAAATTAATGAAATACCAAACCAAGAAAATGTTGTAACTAGTCTAGATAAGGAAAATATTCAAAAGGCTCAAGAAACTCAAAAAACCGGTGAAAAAGATGGTAAACTCGACTCTAAAACACCAGCAAAGAAAAAGATTGTGAAGAAGAAGGTGCTTGCAGATAAAAACGAGAATGCAAAACCTACAGCTACCTCCCCTCCTTCAGAGGAAAAGCCTAAAGCAATAGAAAAAACAGAAGAAAAAGAGTCTAACGCAGATGCTCCCGCAAAACCTATCGAAAGGCGAAAATCAAGAATATTCGAAGCAGCAGAAAAGTTCCAGAATATGATGGCACCATCAGAACCGAAGCCTATGATAACTGAAAAACCAAAGAAAGTTATTATTCCAGGAGTAAGCGTGGACGGTTTCAAAAAAGAGTTTGAAAGAAGAGCTAGTTTAACCTCAACATCTCCACCAAAACTTAAAAGTGCCAAGAAAAATTCTATTGATAAAGAAGAAGAAGTTACTAAGAAAATAGAAAAAGAGAGCAAACCCGAACTCCAAAAGACTGATGATGATGATAATATAAAAGAACGTGTTAGAAATGCAGTAAATATAATTTCAAGTGCCTTAGATAAAGATAAGGATGGAACGAGGAAATCAAAATCTAGACCTTGTATGATGAGAAAACCACCAGTACCGTTTGGAGTGAGTGGGCGCTCTGCATCTGGCAATATTGCTATGATATCTCCTCTGTCACCTCCTGCAGGGCCAAAACTATTTGTCAAATCCAACTTTGAAAAACCTGCAGCCACCGAAGCTAAGCAGATCGTAGAGAAACCTGAACCTGTTGTAGAAAATAAAACTTCTTCAGCAGAGATTACTCTGAAATCAGCAACATTACCAAGGAGGAAAACGACTAAGGCTGAAATACAACTGAATTATCCTATGCCTAAAACGACACCAATGGGATTTAAGACTGAAATGGCTCATAATGTTCAAGTGGGACCTACACAGAGGAGTGAGGTTGTGGTTCCTGTTGCTGCAGCTAGTGGTCTGAGGTATATATATGCGATATGGCTATACTTTTATTTGAATTATGTAAATTGTTTTTACAGATCCCCATCAGCAGAACCTGACAAATTGGCCAAAGGGCCTTCTAAAGAGAGAATAATACCAATTGCATTTGAGAAACAGGAAAATAATCGGGAAGGCGTTCAATCACCACCCGCTAAACCTCCAATGCCAAAAGCTTTTCAAACACAAAAATCTAATAGTTCGCAAAGGTAATGCGTAGTAGATTAAGTAAAATTAAATATCCTTCTTGAAAGCAATAATATTTTGTTAATATTATTGCTTATTAAAAAGATCTTCCAAATTCTAATATCATGATTACGAATTGTTTTCATTAATAGATTTAATGCTTAAATCTGTAATTACATGAAATTTTAGGAATAGTCTTTCGCGTCAATCAACCCAGGATTCTGATAGTGAAACTGCTGCTTCTACTGGTGAACCTATAAAGAAATCGCCACGTGAATATATAATACCCATTGCTGTTGAAGGGGGTGGTTATGTAACACCAAGAGCTGGTAGTTTAGAGCCTAGTGATACGGCAAGTACAACTAGCACAATGACGAACAAGAGCAAGACTAAGTTTGGAAGAGCTAGGAGGATGAAGTAAGCACATTATAATAATTTATAGTAGTTATGGTCTTTCAGCTATCTTGGAGTGTACGTCATTATAATTGTACGGAGCAAATTAATGTGCTATACAGGAGTTCTCAACAATTTTTTAGAGTTTCGATATTTACAAATCGAATTTATTTTTTCAATGTTATCTGTTAACTTCAACGTTTTTCGTTTTCATCAGTGATTACCTTTATTCTTTTGTCGACACGGTCAACACCAAGTACTTCAATCAAGTACAATAACATTATTCTTATTGCTGCCTCCTATATGTTTAAATTTTAATGTATCAAATGATGTCAACATCGATATTTTAGAAAATTTCCGAATCCCTATTCCTTAGAAAAACGGCATCAGAATAAAGCAGGCGCCATTTGACTATTGAAATGTTTCACTGAATATAGATGGCACACTTGATACATTGTTAATTTCTGTTGATTATTTTACGTGTTTCATATTACAGATTTGTTATTTTAAGTTCAAAAATTAGTGGTTGCTTTATAGTGGTGTTTATATTTATGAGTAAAACAGATTTATGATGCAGAACTTGTAGTTAATATACTATCTCTGCAGAGCACAAGGTATGTATACAATTTAGGTATGTATACAAATTGGGCTTTTTACAGGTGGCCCTGTATATAATTAAGTACAGTGTTTTGGCCCATTGTATATAATTAAGTACAGTCGATCTTCGATAATGACCTCAATCTTGAACCATGACCTGCCACAGAGAAAGTTCGAGTTATCAAGACCTCAAGTTATTGAATTGTATAGTGAAGTAGATATGCATATGTATATGCACTATATATTCATCTGTATGTACATATTTATATACATATCAAAAAAAAATAGTTCACATATTAATACAACGGCTATATTTGTTTCAATAATAAGCGGTACTGTGGACAATGCATTGACTAAAACGGGAAATATGTAGACAGCGCCGGGCGACTGCATTTGGTCAATTTTATGTCGTTTGACATTTCACACGTGGATGATTGTTTTGGATTCTGTCTTAACTGACTTTTTTAATATTTCAGTAGCATCGATTGCATGACATAATTAGCGACAATACAGTTGAAACTGTTCTTATATGTACATCAATAAGTTACATAGGTCTTATGTCAAAAATTATATTATATGTAATTTGACAATTTTAACAATTCTATAATTACATAGTGAAACAGTAGGGGTTTCCCTCCTAGAATTCGACGTATCGAAGTTAGCGCCATTTTTTGCGACATCAAAAATTCGAGTTATAGAAGTTTGACTGTATGTAATTACCAAAATTATATTTTTTCCAGTTCTCTCTTCAGTGACAGAGACTCTGAAGACGAGTCTTCCCCCTTCTCAAGCCTACACAGGCATGGTTCCATAGGCAGAGATAGTGATACTGAGGACTCCAAGAGTCCTTTCCATATGCATCGCCTTAGGTAGCTATCAATTATTGCATTGACAGTGGTTTATAAAAATAATTATTTAAAAACTATTTTAGGAGCACACGACCTAAAAGGGCCAATTTAGAACACAACGACTCTGTAAGTTCTGGGGAAGAAGACGACGATGAAGGTTTCGAACTCTTGACTGCAGAAAACTTATTCTCCACTCTATTGTCACGGGTATGTTGAATTAGAATTTGAAAAGAAATTGGTTGGATTTTGAAAATACTGTTTTAGGTACGGGACCTGACTCAAAGACTAAATGTTGATGACAGTGTAAGGCCTGGATTTCCCAGTAGTAGGTTGTTAAGTCATTTTGACACCGGAACGAATTTCTTTAATAGAATGGACCATCCACTTACAAGGTATAGATTTTGTAATTAAAGTTAATTTCTGGAACAAGTTTTATTTTGAGTTTATTTAACTTTTGAGAAAGTTTTAACTGCTAGACAAAATTTTGTAGGCTATATAGGATGAAACTGAAATAATATTATTTTTATTGTTATATATGCAATGTATTTATTTTTTTCTGCTTAGAAATTCATTTTAAATAACGGAAACATTAATTGTTTGCAATCCTGTAAGATTGAATTAAACAAACAAAAGTTGTATTTTTATAAAGGACTTAACCTTAAATTATTTTGAGTATTTAGATCTAAATTTTGGGCTTTATAGAAAGGTTAATTTACAATGCATTTAATTCATATTCAGATCCTCCCTAGTGGGACGCATGTATGTATATGTATATAGGTCGGAGTGTAGTGGAAGGTAGTGTTATACACTCCCATTCCACCACAGCACTTAGGCCTCATTAGGCCCTTTGTGCATTCCTCCTTTTTACTCGAGTACTTTTCTTCAAACCATCCTATTTATTACGGGTGGCCTGGTGGCAAAGTCTCTACAATTTGTATGTATGATAGTATGGTTCCCGAGTTACCGAGATTAATTACTCTGGTCCTCATTACCAATTATCTGAGACCACACGTCCGCGGCAGATGTGTTGAGTGTTCCCAGGTCTCGGGCGGACGCCACAGTCCGGGCCCAAGCCTGCCTAGGTCACCCATCCAAGTGCCACCAACGCCCGCCCAGCATAACTTTGAAGATCTTACCGGTCAAGGCCAAGCGGCTAGGCGGTCCCATTCAGTCACCTTAGTGGGACGCATATGGGGTTTAGGATATTTACCATTATGCGGAAATATTCAGAAATCTCCTGCTAGATAAATAAGTATACTAACTTTGTAATTTAATTTTAATAGACATGTATGTAATACAGTAGTGGCTCGTGCCTTAATGCACTGGGGATGCGCAAGAAAAAAAATTGAGGGTCTAAGCCCTTTTCCTCCCAGAAAATATGTTATAAAAAAACCTACTAACTAAACTTACTAACTACTTACCTTACTTAAATTTTCCTTTAGTAAGTTGTTGTAGTTAACTCCTCTCTCATAATTCCGAACACAATTCTGTCAATACTCAACATTTACATTAATTTATTATACACCTACTTATTCCTTAAACGAAAAATCCACATGTCTCATACATATCTATATGATATCACTGGACGTGTGCTTCTATTCAGCGCTCCAACCCAATGGTAATTTTCAATGAGAAATGATTGACTATGTTCGTATAAGCCCGAATAATCAATCGTCCGTGCGCTCTAAAAAACCGGACTACCAGTAATTCTCGTGACAGCGAAGGTGTATGTAGGGTTGATTTTTATAAGATAATTTCGTTGTTTACACGTTCTTACGAGACAATCATTATGGCTACTACTTCGGGTTGTGTTAGTGTACAAAATAATTCTGATACTGTGATTAATTCAGTGGAAATCATTTTTGAAGTTTTCACCGTTAGATTTAAATTCTAAGGTTCACATTAAAAGTTTAGGAAGACCCACACCAAGTTTAAAGTTAATTCAAAAGCGTGGGAAAAAAAAGGTAGGTCTTTTACTCGGCATTTTACTAGAAGTGTATACAATCGTAACAAATGCATATGTGGATGCAATGTCAGGAGTCCATTTTTTTGTTTTCCATGCTTGTTATTTTATACTCTTAAGCATGGACAAGAGTTTGAGCCGTATATGTGTAACTGACAAATCATTAAAGACTGATTTAGAGGTTATTTATTCTAGAGATGATTTCAAACAAATACATGGGGCTACACGTACACTGGAATTTATTAGGAATTTATTTATAATACGTAAAAAATGTATTAGGAAACACGTTACCCAGCTTGTTAAACATATTTTAAAATTATTATGACAACGCCAATGAATACCGCTGACGCTGAGCGTTGCTTTTTCACTGTAAAGACCTTTCTTGGAAATTCTATGTCGAACTATCGACTTAATGCACTGGCAATGTTGGCCATAAACAGGCTTTGTATTTGAAATACCGAACTTGGATGAGTTTTAGAACGAACAACTTGTGGCTATACAAAATAGACGTATGGATATTTCGTTTACGAAATAAGTAGGTATATTATAAATTAAAGTAAATGTTGAGTATTGACAGAATTATGTGACGATTTATCAAAGGAGGGTTTTTAACTACTAGAACTAATCAAAGGAATATTTGGAAAGTACCTAGTTAATAAGTTTAGTAAGTAGGTTTTTTTATAACAAATTTTTTGGGAGAAAAAGGCCTCAGCCCCTCAATTTTTTTCTTGAACACCCCCAGTGCATTAAGGCACAAGATGCTAGTGCTTGGTTAACAATTATTATAGAAGTTACCCACATAAATTAGATTGAAAAATACACAATGGAATTGACAAGTTAGTGACAAATTACTTGCCACATTATCTTAGGTGTACTGGTTTCGTACTCACCATTTCCGATAGATGAATTTTTATCATATCACTAGAAAAGAAAATATCCTCACCAGTTTCACCCAAAGCTATATAACTGCCAGTCGGAGGCATTTTTATACATAATCGACATACCACTTCATCTTCGCCAATGTGACTAACATCCGTGTTAGTCCTAATGTGGAAGCTGATAATATCTTCAGTACAAAGACACTTTGATTTAAATAAGAAAATTTCATCGAGGACCTGTGAACACATATCGCACACTAAATGCTCACATATCCAAATCCTGAGAGGAAAAAATTTGCACATTTATATCAGAAGGCCCATAGCCGAATAGCCCCATGGGAATTCCCAGTCACAAGTGAAAACAATACGCAGATATAGTATTGACAAAACATAATTTTTGAATGAGGTTAGTCATGAGATAGTCACCAGCCTGTCGAAAAAAAAAGTGGTTGCCGCAATACTGCATCATAACACCTCAGTTTTTGTAGAAATAATAGACATATTTTTCAATCGTAGTAGATTGCTATTAGGTATGCAAAAATTAGTAGCAATACTGAATGTCACCATAAAGCCAGTGTTATTTCTTTTTTCCTTAATTCAAATTAGGATAAGATACTTTTATTGCGCAACACTTTTGTAGATGTTGTATAAAGCGGTATATGCGTAAAGGTATACAATGTTTTGTTTTTATATGTATGTATATTGCATATTCGTTGCATTATATGTTATTAGTTAATGTAATTAATTTGCTTCTTTGCAAGCACTCAATGTATAATTACATATAGAAGAGACATTAAAGAAATGTAAGTGTAAATAGTGCATAGAAACGAGTAGAAGGTAGCAATTTTCTCACATCAATGTATATTTCAATATAGATGAATTATTAGAAAACTAACTCAGCTTTACACTTTATATGTGCACTCAGTTATGTGGATATTATTTTGTGTGAATACAATGGCTAGTGGAATTTGCATTCATAAATATATAATTTATACATTACCAAGTGGTGAGTAAGGTAGAAAAAGTAAATTTAAATGTCAGCCATTTAAATCTTTGTAATCTTTATCTTTGTGTCAATCTTCGAACACTTCATGCTCAAGACGTATGTATACCAATGTTTGTAAACTAAATTTCCTGGTAGAGCAAGATTAGTGAGAAGCGTGTTAACTTCTCAGAACCCATGTTGTATTTAGCTAAATATTTTATCACTATTTTCTCATTATGTTGAGAAAATACAACATGCAACATAACTGACAACATGCAATACAATAACTGACAACTATATGAATTATTCTTGAAAATATCCATTTTATAAAAATGGCACCAAGTTGTTGATCAAAAATAGACAAGTTAGCTACAACTTTTTTTTTGTGTAGCAATTACATATTAACAGGGGGATCTGAAAAATATCGATTTAAGGCTATATTTCATGCATCATTTGCATTATAAACTTTGGATAAAAAATTTGATATGTATGGAAAGATAATGGTCTTGGGAAGGAATTAAAGAAGTTTAAAAGAAAATCACTTTTGTAACTACAATACAGCATTTTTGCAGAAGCATATTTTGACAATTTTTCATCGCAGATTATATTCAAAATCACTCATTTCATAATCTGCATGACTAAGAATCAATTCTCAAAATATTAGCCTTCATGGATTAGTAATAAAATCAAAATCATCCTCAAACGAAAATTACCTGATGACAACCAAAAATTTAGCTAATATCACTATATTTTGTAAATGGTCTAGAATATATTAGTTCAGCTACTTTCAAATAGATGGAGACATAGTCGCTACTACTATAGTGTACAGCTGTCGCCTAATTTGTAGTTTCCTGTTGCCGATAGAAAATAAGATACCAGTGTGGTGAATTATCAAAACAATTTAGTATATCTGTCAGTTTGGCTTTCTGTGTATTCATATGGGATTTTTCCTGTTTTTGAGAAGATATTGTTTGGCTATTGTAAATAATATAAACTTTTTAAGAGTGGTGACAGTATTAATAGACATTTTTCCTCATATTTCTGAGGTTGTGGGTAAATATATCATGTGATTATTGTAAAAATGCATTATAAAAGATCGATGCCTCTTAGGTTTTAGGTAAGTATATTTTTTTTATTGTTATTTTGTTATTAAATATATTATAAATACCAAGATATATATTTATTAACATGTGACTCAAAGTGAGGTTAGATTACCTAACATCTAATCTTTTATAACACATTTTATAATGTTGCCAATGGCATATTTACCCGTAAGTTTAGAAATATTTAGAAAAATATCTATAAATATTGTTATCACTCATGAAAAGTTGAATAATTCACAATAACCAAATAATGACTGAAAAATACGAAAAATCCCATTTAAATACATAGGAAGCTAAATTGAGAGGCATACTAAATTAGTTCTTAATAACCCCGCTAAGTGCGTATCGCCTATATTCTATTCCGAATACTATGAGAATAAATTAGTTCTCTAATAGATGTCGCCATTGAAAAATGTAATTTGTCATTAGAACTACCTACCTTTTTATCTACAGCATTGTAAACAAGCAAGAATAATTGTACTGTAGATACTTTGGATGTTTTTCAGTACTTTATCTTGGCCTGCCAACCGATTGCTCCAAGACTTATTTGATAGCTTATTTGATAAGCTAATACTATTTATTAAACGTGGACATTTTACCGTTCAAAATGTTAACATTAAATATTTTCCAAGTATGGGGTTTCATTTCATATTGTGTTTGCTTCACGACATATGTGGCAAGATGGAGGACTTTATTGCCATCTACACTCCGATTATAACGGCGAGATACCCAGTCACACGTCAATTTTGTATCGGAACAAATATTCAAGATGGCTGATTGTAGAAATATTGTAGAAATTTTGCCTACAATGTTGCCATGTTCTCAAAAATTCGTGATCTATTAGCCCAAACACCCCCCGCCCTGCAGATTTTTAGTCGAAGAGGACTATAAATGGTATAATTCATCCGCCATCTTGAAAATTCTTTATTATTTTGTTTGTGGCAATATCGGAGGGGATATCTGCATTGCAATATGAAATATCTAAAAAAATACTGTAAAAAAACATCCAAATATCTAAGTAAGAGAAACAATAATCGCAATCTATAAGCATAGCTAGTAAAGATAATGGAACATAGCAAACAATTAATAGCAAATAAATCCGTCACCCGAGTCCAATTTTCAAGCATGAGAAGAGAAATGGGAAAAAGGTAATAAAATAGAAACCCCTAAACATGTAAAAAACAGAGGGAGCAAAATATAAACTATAGATTTTTTTAAAGTCATGTTTTGCAAAATGATACCCTTTCTTGAAACCACAAGGCACAAATGAGGGCCATACATTAGGTTCAACCTACACCAAAGCGCTTCCGCCTCCATAAAACTGCTACAAATTTATTCGCATTTAACTAGCGTTACATCTGTGTCACATATGAGTGATGGTAGTATTTGGGAAAACCCGTACTTCACAGATATGTGACAGTTGCCGAACGTGTTCAGTTATCCTTATGTACAGTTGGTACTTGGGGTACTTTAGAGAGTGTAATTTCTTGAAAATATCAAAGTGATTCCATAATTAGCTACAGCTCCTTACAATTTTTTTGGCCACATTTGATAAAAATGATAATTCTAAAAATCACAGGCCATTTTAAAAAGCCCATCAAGTACTCAGGTTTGAGAATTGAGTGTCAACTCAATTATTTCTAAAGGCATTGTATACATTTGCATTAAATCTGAAGTAATGTTTTGTTTATAATAATGTGAAGTAAATATAATGTATTGTAATGTAACCAACCCAGGTTAAACATAATAAACAGAGAAACCCATAAGGGGAAATACCTACCCTACGTTGTATTTAATTTAAATTAACCCTGTCCGAGATGCACTGGTTACTAACGAAAAGCGGGAGTTTTGAGATGAAAAAGAAAAGACTAAGCATTTTTAATACATCTACTGATTTATTTAAACAGGTATTTATTTATGAACAATATAAAATAAATAAATGCCGTACTCAGCCTTGAATTCACGAGGGGAAAGAGCACGGCAGAGAAACCCTCGATCTCTATTCAAAAGAATCGCAATAATGCTGTTGGACACTTAGGTGAAAGTAAAATGAAAACTTACAAGGGTTGCCATACTTGTGTTTTAACGTACAATCATTCTCAAGATACAAAACTGAAGAGTTTGTTGTTAGTTAGCCGACTTTCGTCAGAAGGTACTGAGGTCCCATACGGGAGGCAACCCAGCTAGTAGTTGTAAGGTTTTGGTGCGAAAACGAAGGTCCCATACGGGAGGCAACTAGCGTGTTCGCCCAGGCACGGGAGAAAAGTGTTAATAAATTCAACAAGGCGCAAACATTCATCATCTCATACAATAAGCGGCAATTAAGTCACTGTTATAAGCCAAAACCCACAAGTATGAAAAACCTACTCGTAGTCATGAATGGAACAAAAAGGTCAACTGCATTACTTAGATCGAACTGAATAAAACAAAATGAAATAATCTTAAAACGGAATGAGCTGAACACACTAAATAAACAAGTAAAATGTTCATAGTTTATGCATAACGTATCATAATTATTTTTAGTTCAAAACATAATATAACACGGACAATTTTAATAAAAAGATGGCATAAATTCTCGAGATAATAAATTTAATAATAAACATTACAAATTAAGTATATTTACTAACCTGTGAAATTTCACGTCAAACACCAACACACACCAGAGCCCAACTACCTGCTTCCCCATATGCAATCCCTCGTCTCCCTCTATTCCGTCTTATCTCAACCACCCCGCACCACGTCTTTCCTAGTGCCTGCTTATACCCTAACCACTTGTTATTTAAAAATCGGTATCTCGTCTTTAAACAAAACAGAGGTCACGACATCGCAAGTTTATTAACTAAATAGGGGATAGGGTCCATTTCGGTATATACCTACCATTATATAATATTCTATGGCATCTATTGAAAAATAATAATCCGAATATACATACAATATGATTTAAAAATAAGCAATTTTGTTTCACATAATAGGCAGTAGAATATATACCTGAACAATTTTACATGTAATAACAAATGTGCTCAGATGAGTTAAATTCCATTAGCCATGCCTGAGAGAATATCATTGTAGAATGTTAAATATACGACGCGCATACAGAATTTCTATATGAGTAGCCAGAGTAGCCTTATAATCTAGTAATGTAGGATTGCACTTTAACAGAAAAAGCACAATGTAGAATGTAGACCAACAATACAGAGGCCAAAGTGGCCGCCGTGCTGCTGAGATGAAAGTCGTTACTTTACTTTTTGTGAAATTTAAAAAAAAATATATTTCGTAATTTTCTGTGGAAATATATTATGTTTCTACATAATATATATCTTTGCCATGTTATAGGAAGGTAGAAAGTCGTACACTATTTATACTACAATACTTAATTTGAACTTTACGGGCTGATGCTATATGGTACAATATAAGGATTAGTTATTAGTATATAATTATATAATTAAGTATATAATTAATTGTGGCTTTTGACAGAGACTTATGAATTTCTTGCCAATACAACAACGTTTTGATGTCTACGATGATGGGTTGGACGACTTAGTGAGCCTGATTTAAAAATGGTCAAAGGAGCAAGAGTAGTTGCTTATTTCCGGGCATTAATGGCATTATCCATTAGGTTTAGTACTTACATATTAATATCAGTCCACAGAAACTCACATAACACAATGCAGTTAATAAATATCAAAAAACGTCCAAATACGACTGATGCCTCTGAAATAAAATAAACAATAAAAAAAAACTTTCTACTTGTGTAAATCTGCCTGCCTTCTACGCTAATCATCAGTCCGCATTTTTCTAAAATCCTGACTAATACTGCAAAGTTTAAGTAAACAGACTTTAGGCTATGTAAATTGTAATTGATAAACAAGGAGCTGCGGTAAGAATATCTGTCCATGTCAGTTATAATAAGGGAAGTCTGTATGTAGAACTGTAATTAAATAGATATATCCAGCACTAGCATAATAGTAGTGTACCCATACAACACAAAAACAACAATTCAAATTGTTTTAAAGTACCACAAATTTCTGAGAAATTAGCATATATATAACCTTATGTCAACAACTCGTTTGTCCTGTGGGCAATCAGATGGTAGATTTGAGGTTATGGCGTATGAACGACATAATAACGTTAACTTCTGCTTACCGACAAAATATATTTATTTATTACAATATACATTTTATTGTGATTTATAGCTTTTGTTGCATTATTATGAAAAGTAAGAGTTAAACATGTTAGAGTCAGTTCTACTGTCAGCCTCCATTATCACAATGCTTGCAAATACAAGGTTATAGAAATTGAACACATTAAGAAGATAAAGGGGCTGACATCACTTTCGCCTCTGTATTTTGATGTGATAAAAGTGTAAAACATATTATAGAAAGCACATTTTCATTGCCATTTCTACGTTTGCACTATCTGATTTTACTAATTACCTATTTCCAGGGCCGACTCAATGTGCATTGTTATCAGATAAAATGTGAATACAATATATCATCTTAACTATATAGATAGAATGTGTTTCTAAAATAAATATCGTTTTTATACATTTTTTAGGCATTCATCTTTAGGCAGAACATTCAGCCGTGATAGACCATTTGTATCAAATACTTCTACAGGAAACAGCTTTGGTGTGCCTTGGCGAAGGAGTGTAAGTCGTGACTTGGCATCTGATATTGACAGTGTTTTCAAAAATCCAACACAAACAGGAAATCGTCCAACGGGAGGTAAATATATTAAATACCATTTTCCCGTAGTTTTGTGTTGTGATACAGATTATAATATCTGTATTTACAATGTTTCTAGTAACTTTGTCGTAGTTCTAAATGTTATTTTTTTATGCTCGTGTAGTATTTAGGAGATTTTTGCTGCAACCCTTTTATGTACCCACTTTTTAAAATAAATATAAACATGATTATGAATAGAAATAGGATTTTTTCAGAAAATAATGTTAAGATGTTACTACAACTTTGCAAGGCGTTGTCTCAGTATTTTGTAACTGTCCCTACATAATTTGCTTTTACAAAACAAAATTTATTGTCAATGTAACTGTAACTGGGATAGCTCATTGTATAGTGTTATTTGGTATTTATTAAAATGAATATCAGCATATTTTGATGTATTTTGATATCTACCAATTTCCTCAATTTATATAGTAGACAAATAAACCTAAATGACTAAAAAACTGATTAACTTAAAAACTTTTTTCTGTAATTATTAACCATAACAAAATTACTTAAATATAGTTCAAAATATGTATTATTATTAATAATCTAAATTAATATTAATTCATATTTTTAACATTAACACTCATTTGTAGCGTTTTTTAATCTTCCGTCTAAACATAAATTATATTATAACATTAAAAATGAATTGAGGAAATTAATTTACTTGCGAGAAAACTAATTTTACATTTTAAAAGTTATCTAACCTTTCAAATGGAACATAATATAATCAAAGATGCAAAAATTTTCAGCATCTTTTTACTTTTGTTTAATTAAATTTAGTTGAGGAATATTTTAAATATTTTCATAATTGCGCAATATTGCCTCTAAGTTTCCCAACAAGACAGAGCTGACATTAAAAATGACATCTGGATGGCCTTTTTTTTAAAGCGCTGGTAGCTCCCTACAATCAATATGTACTAACGTTAGATGCCTTCATATGGCTTAGAATAGTCGCAGTATTTTTTTCATCAAAATGTTATATTACGGAGTTCAGTATTTCCCTAATATTTCTTAGTCTTATTAACTTTTCATTTTGGGTTCAATACAGGTTGATTTAAATTTAATTTTTATAGTAAAGGCTAAACTTCTGCCAAGGAATGTAAAAACCTGGATATTTTCAGAATAATAGTCTCTGATCATGTTTTTATTCTGTTATGTGTATGCGAGTTGTACATCTAGGGCGCTGTACCTAAAAGCTTATTATAACTTTGGCAGCATGAAACAGAAATACTCCATTAGAAATAGGTAGACTGAAATCGCTTATACCCTGGTTCCGAAATAGTGTGGAGTGATTCATCACCAGCATATGGACGGCTTAGGGAGATGAGGGGCGAAGGGAACGAAATTCCATCATTTTAGAGGGGGCATAAAAAATTAAAATTAAAAAATTAAATAAAACATCCAAGTTATTAACAATGTTTTTAAGTGTACTTGTGATGGTTCTTTTTTATTATCTTAAGAATATTCCCTCGTATACATTTTTGATCATTTTCAGTTCGATTGGAATTATTGGTTCTAGAACCAATATATCCAAGGAAATCCCGCGTCTTTACCTCTGACCAATGAAATTTAATTTAATTTAGAACCGCCTAAAACTCACCAATGAGAGCGGTAGTTACTACCTGGTTACTAATGAGTTCTGCCCACCAGTTCTATAGAGTGTACACAAATTTGCACACTAAGAAATTCTGTGATCCATTGCAAATAGGCACACCGTTCAATTGTGATTGTATTGTGATATTATGTATGAATCACTCCACACTATTTCGGAACCAGGGTATAGAGAAGATAACATACGTCACCACTTCACCCATCGCGTTTTATTGTCCTCAACTCACCAGTGTTATGTAGATTGTTCTTTCACCTCAAGAACTTGTACAACTTCTAAGTGGTTCGTTTTCCGTATATATGTCCAGATATGCAACTGATGAGTGTGTCTTCCTTATTATTCATCTATTACCTTATTTCTCTATGTAATGAATTGCTACAAACCCAAGATTTCTTCTAGCAAAACAAATATGAATAGCAAAGATTTAAAAGCTAATATATATATATTATATATATATATATATATATATATATATATATATATATATATTATATATATATATATATATATATATATATATATATATATATATATATATATATATATATATATATATATATATATATATATATATTATATATATATATATATATATATATATATATATATATATATATATATATATATATATATATATATATATATATATATATATATATATATATATATATATATATATATATATATATATATATATATATATATATATATTATATATATATTATATATATATATATATATATATATATATATATATATATATATATATATATATATATATATATATATATATATATATATATATATATATATATATATATATATATATATATATATATATATATATATATATATATATATATATATATATATATATATATATATATATATATATATATATATATATATATATATATATATATATATATATATATATATATATATATATATATATATATATATATATAGTATTGGGTCTACTCGAAACGAAACTTTATTTGAGAGTTCCTGCTCCTATCATCTAATAATAGTAGTGAATTGAGGAACCTGAACCTTTAAATGGAACTTGAAAGTGACAGCTTAAGTTTTATAGCATGGCAGTGGGAAACGTTTAGCACAAGTAAGCGCCTGTAGTTAGCAAGATATATTACTTGCTACTGCTTCTGTTAGAATATTCCTGTGCCATCCAGCGGTCATCTATGTCAATTGTATCATGTATTGAAAATGTTCATGTTAACCTTGAAATACGTCAAACAAGTTTAAGGTTAGGTTGTTTTTAAGTGTTTCACCTTAGTAGCCTGTTAATATTATTAGAATACTAACAACGGTAAGATACATGTAGAAAATACATCAGGATATGCAGATTAAGGGCATCTTTGAGCATGGCCGTGACGGTGTTGTGTGGTTGCAGAGCGAGTGCGTGTTACGGTGCATGTGCCCTGCGGACCCGCCACACAGAAGGGCACCCACTAACTGCCTGCTGGCTACCTGCTACAACACAGACTCGGTAGGCTGCATGCACAACTAATTCATCCTCCTGTTCATATGCCAAGTGACCAATTGCACAAATCTGTTTTTAGCGCATAATTATAACATTGTAGATATTAGTGACAGCCGGTAAATTTTCAAAAAATATTTGTTGGTCATTACCCAGTGAAATGTTACGGTTATAATTTTATATGAAATGCCTACTAATAATTCATAAGATAATCACCATCTTAAATTTCAACTTTTATATTTCACCAGCTGCCGCTCAATATTACAACCTTAAGACAATTGGGTTATTACAGTAAGTAACCAATTCAACATTGTTCAAAATTTATTATTAACGTGCCATTGGTTTTTTGGCATTGATTTCATTTAGATTATACTACACATACATCAATTGAAACATAGAACAAATATAGTTATGGAAATTGAATCACAGATTACAGAAAATATAGGCAAAAAATATAAGTACTTGCTTATAAGCAAGTACTTAAATGGGTATTGTTTATGTTTATCTTTTAAATAATTTTCTAAGAATATGATTAATTTATTGTTTCATATTTTCTTTCAAGCTGAACAGATTAAAGTGAGCATTTTTTTCTGTCTAAAATAATAAAATAAATAATATGAAAATAGTGTAGTACATATTTTACGTGTTCTGATTTAGTTTGCAATCAAGCAATCTTGTATTATTTATATAAATGCAATGCATTTTCTGAGGGTACATAATCATTTGTTCGGTGTTTCAAGCATACATATTTATATATTTGTTATTTAGATATTATTTGTTTCTTTCTAATTCCATCTGCTGTAGGTATTACTATTCTTCTCAAAATTTCACATAATATATTGTACTAATTTTTATATTGTACTTTAACATATACTTTTTAATACCAATTATATTACATATTATTATATTGTTCCTTAATGCAAAGTAGGTACATACCGTCGCTGAGTTATTTCATTGAATGCCGGATCACGGTAATTAACTAGTAAATCTGTAGAAGGCTGAGTCTTCTTTCACAAAGCTGAACTGACTTGTGTCTTTAAAAGCAATAGGGAACATGACTAACATTTTAAATATGAAAATAATACTAAAAACATAGCGTAACGTTGTAATAAAACTTGTACTTCACAAAAAAACAAGATTTTTAATTCTGCGCGATCAGTATGAAGGATCTACAGCAATAAAATTGACACGGCCTGAAACGAGCTGTGACGTCTCAGCCTACAATATTCGGTAGGCGTTGCGCCGGAAAGCGGTCGATTGAACTATGAAAATAAGCGGTCGAGTGCTGGGATCTCCCGTAGCCGACCGAATCGGTCTTCACGTCGTTTGTAAGTTGTAGGATGTGGCGTCACGACTTTGAACCTGTTCGAAACGGATCGCTCGCGCGCGAGACTTTAATAATTTAAATCAAATTTATTATTGGGAGTTAAGGCGTTATATTTTGCCTATCTAATTTTTCAGTATGGTAGAATATTTTTATGCAATAAAAAAAATGGGATTGTTCCCTATTGTTTTTAATTGTATATGATCATAAACCTTATTCGGGTTGCCTAGAACCACATTCGCCTTGGTTTTGGTATTTCGGACTGTTCTCAGAGTGTCAACAGATTCGAAAAACCAAACGCATAAAAGTTTGAAACTTTAATTTGACATTTAAAAATTAAACATAAACTAAGATTCAAAGATTTATTTTACAATTAATTTTTGGAAGTGACTACTGCACTGTTCAGACAGTACTCCTAAAAAGTCTAGTACACTGTCTAGACAAAGGTGTCAGCATTATGACATGTATAGCTGACTTCATCAGCCGTTTGCTGTAGCGTTGGTGGCTTAGTGCTATAGCATTTGCTTGCAGTACCGAGGGTTGTGCGTTCGAACCCCGCAGTAATTTTGGTTTTGTTTATGTTTTTTATTTAACCACATACATGTACACATATACGTGTACATGCCAAGGAGATCCAAGAAGTTTCCCAAGAATATTTTTAAGATTGTTACAGACATTTGTCTAGACAGTCTTTAGGAGTACTGTCTGGACAGTGCAGTAGTCACTCCCTTCATTTTTGTATAATGTTTTCATAGTTATTAGTGAATGGCCATAGGTAAATAAATTATCGACTACCTCTGTATTCATTATTCAGCTTATTAACAATCTTTACAGTAAAAATAATGATATACTGAACGGTTTAATAACTACTATTTATTTTTTTTAATCTTACTTTATTTAATCCCTTTTAGTTAGTACTACAGCAGATGTTAATTTGTGTGTTTTAATTTTATTATTCTAGTATAAACAAAAACGACCACAGTTTAACCAGAATATCCCACTTAGTAGTTGTGGGACAAGCATTTTACGTGACCTATAGTAACATGTAATAATTGAAAACAAGTAACTATATTATTTATCCTCTGATGATTCAATAAATTTTGAAATTCTGGATAAACAGTTATTTTTAGATAACAGTTAAATCAGTAATAGGAGTGGGTTTGCTTGAATTAAAAATAGTTGTGAAAACGTTATTGTAATTTTATGTACACCAAGCAAAAATGAATAGTAAATTTGAGTTGGCACTGAACCAACATTAATAAAATTTGATGTCTCATTTATGCAATTTTAAAAATTGTTTCGTTATATGTTATATTTGTATTTCCAAATATGCATTTACTAAAGGTCATTTTACTAACTTAATGTTCTCTAAAAAAAATCGGGCCCCCACATAATAATATCCACAGATATTTCTTTAAAAGTTCAACTAATAATTCGAAGACCACAAGCACACCATATGATTGCTTGACAAGCAAGATAGCCACACCTCACAAGTTAAATAGAAACTCTAAATTTAGTAAATTTTAATTACCAAGTATCACTTTACATTTTATCATTATTTTCATGGAAAAAATAACAAAAGGTAAAATATATGCTGCGATTCAGTTTAGTTGTTCCAGAGTAGTGGTGTGAATAGTATCTACTCATTACTTTAGTATCTGATACTTGCTCGGATTCGAAGTAATCGAATCCCA
>CAXKVY010003303.1:0-12370 GCA_964058915.1 Tetropium fuscum
TGAATATTAAGGGCTGAAATTTACAGCGTTTGTAGTTCAATACTTGTATTTTACATAAAAAAATACAAAAAAAATTTCAATTCTAAAACAACAGTAGGTATTTGGTATTTACATCAACTGTGTAAAAATCGCGCCTAAAATCATGTTCCCGAGAAACACGGCTCTAATCTGCTTCCCACAAGAAGGGGACTTTTAAAAATATGCAGAAGAAATCGTAGAGCTACTTTGAGAGAAATAACTGCCGAATGGAATGAAGCCACTGGTATATTTATGCCAGCTTTTTACCAGATTAGGGAATTTAAGTTTCATAGACGATACCGTGAATGCGATAAAATATCAGGAAATTTTAGAGCATTACCTAATTCCCAAGTGTTCAAAGACTTGTATCTCCAGGCAGAACTTTTGAAACAAGCACATCACTGTATTAGAATAGCCAGCTAACAGTCCAGATTTGAACGTCATAGAGGAAGTGTGGCATAAAATGAAGCAGAAACTAAGAAACAGTCCTCAAAGAACTAAAGAGAGCCTAAAAGCCTAAAAAAACGTGATTTTTTTGGAAAGTTTGTAATATTTTTAAAATTTTTGAAACTAATCTTTTCCAGTTAGTAGAGAGCTTCACTTTCACCAAGTTTCGTGAAAAATGATTTGTTGTCACGAAGATATGAGCGTTTCAAAAAAATTTTTTTTGAAAGATTTTTAACGATTTTTTGCAAATAAATAATTTAATTTTGAATTTTTTGACATCGGATATCCACAGATCAATCCGTATGTAATAGTTCTACAACTTTTGTATAAAACTTTTTGTCATTTTATGGCACTATGACAGTAAAATGGAAAAAACCGTTTCTACGGAAAATTTCAGATTCTCTACATATTTTTGTTTACTGTATGTCCGAAGTGAAAAATTAATATAGGGCCAAAAATACGCACACTGCACTATTAATAAAGCAGTCTTCCCTGAGAAATCATCAAGTAAAAAAGTCACTGGCTACAAATCGCCTAAGTTTCTGCGTTATACTGCAATACTTTTTATATAATAATTTGAGATAATGTTCATAAGAATAACCTAAATATATGTTTGTTATTACCATAAAAAATTAGGGCAGCATGTACATCAAAACATGTAAACAAAATATATTAAAACATGAATTAGTTTTTGTCGAAATAAAACTAGTCCAGGCTGACACCCGTAAAAAAATTTGCAAGCCTTACCAAGCCACTGTCCTCGGTTTGCGTTGAATTTGCGGATGCAAGTGAGGTGTTTGAACCGCCAGACGGGCTTCTCGGGACCTGAAGGTTGGTGGAGCGCCGTCTTTGTTTCTCCTCGAGTAACGTATACGAACAATTGTTTGGAACTTTCACCACACAGCGTTTATGATAATTTTGGCCACAGCCTGAGAAAGAAACAAGAGAAATTAACACTTCTAGGGCCTTTAACACTTCTAGATCTACTTGATTTTTTAAAACTCTGATGGCATAAGATTGTTGAAAATTTGCTACTCAAAGAATCGATAAAATTCGGCAAGAGTAAAGTTTGTACTTATTGATCACCACGTATCATATTTTTTATACGGGGTGGTCGCAAATTACAAAATCTCGAAAAATTTTTAGTTTTCGGGAAAATTATTTAAAAAGTTTTTGCTTGCCTAAAGTAATGCCGACAAAAATTATATTTATTATACGGGGTGGTCAAAAATTAGAAAATCTTAAAATTTGGTAAGAGTAAAGTTTGTACTGTTTGATCACCACGTATAAAAAACTTTGCCAGAATTAGTTTTTATACGGGGTGATCAAAAATCACAAAGTTTACTCTTCGACAAAAATCATATTTTTTATACGGGGTGGTCACAAATTACAAAATCTCGAAAAATGTTTAGTTTTCGGGAAAATTATTTATAAAAGTTTGATGTCGACAAAAATTATATTTTTATACGGGGTGGTCACAAATTACAAAATCTCATAAAATGTTTGGTTTTCGGGAAAACGCTATTATTTATAAAATATTTTGCTTGCCTAAAGTAATGTCGACAAAAATCATATTTTTTATACGGGGTGGTCACAAATTACGAAATCTCAAAAAATTTTTAGTTTTCGGGGAAACGCTATTATTTATAAAAGTGTTTGCTTGCCTAAAGTAATGCCGACAAAAATTATATTTATTATACGGGGTGGTCAAAAATTAGAAAATCTTAAAATTTGGTAAGAGTAAAGTTTGTACTGTTTGATCACCACGTATAAAAAACTTTGCCAGAATTAGTTTTTATACGGGGTGATCAAAAATCACAAAGTTTACTCTTCGACAAAAATCATATTTTTTATACGGGGTGGTCACAAATTACAAAATCTCGAAAAATGTTTAGTTTTCGGGAAAATTATTTATAAAAGTTTGATGTCGACAAAAATTATATTTTTATACGGGGTGGTCACAAATTACAAAATCTCATAAAATGTTTGGTTTTCGGGAAAACGCTATTATTTATAAAATATTTTGCTTGCCTAAAGTAATGTCGACAAAAATCATATTTTTTATACGGGGTGGTCACAAATTACGAAATCTCAAAAAATTTTTAGTTTTCGGGGAAACGCTATTATTTATAAAAGTGTTTGCTTGCCTAAAGTAATGCCGACAAAAATTATATTTATTATACGGGGTGGTCAAAAATTAGAAAATCTTAAAATTTGGTAAGAGTAAAGTTTGTACTGTTTGATCACCACGTATAAAAAACTTTGCCAGAATTAGTTTTTATACGGGGTGATCAAAAATCACAAAGTTTACTCTTCGACAAAAATCATATTTTTTATACGGGGTGGTCACAAATTACAAAATCTCGAAAAATGTTTAGTTTTCGGGAAAATTATTTATAAAAGTTTGATGTCGACAAAAATTATATTTTTATACGGGGTGGTCACAAATTACAAAATCTCATAAAATGTTTGGTTTTCGGGAAAACGCTATTATTTATAAAATATTTTGCTTGCCTAAAGTAATGTCGACAAAAATCATATTTTTTATACGGGGTGGTCACAAATTACGAAATCTCAAAAAATTTTTAGTTTTCGGGGAAACGCTATTATTTATAAAAGTGTTTGCTTGCCTAAAGTAATGCCGACAAAAATTATATTTATTATACGGGGTGGTCAAAAATTAGAAAATCTTAAAATTTGGTAAGAGTAAAGTTTGTACTGTTTGATCACCACGTATAAAAAACTTTGCCAGAATTAGTTTTTATAGGGGGTGATCAAAAATCACAAAGTTTACTCTTCGACAAAAATCATATTTTTTATACGGGGTGGTCACAAATTACAAAATCTCGAAAAATGTTTAGTTTTCGGGAAAATTATTTATAAAAGTTTGATGTCGACAAAAATTATATTTTTATACGGGGTGGTCACAAATTACAAAATCTCATAAAATGTTTGGTTTTCGGGAAAACGCTATTATTTATAAAATATTTTGCTTGCCTAAAGTAATGTCGACAAAAATCATATTTTTTATACGGGGTGGTCACAAATTACGAAATCTCAAAAAATTTTTAGTTTTCGGGGAAACGCTATTATTTATAAAAGTGTTTGCTTGCCTAAAGTAATGTCGACAAAAATTATATTTATTATACGAGGTGGTCAAAAATTACAAAAAGAAAATGTTATTATTTACAAACGTTTTTTGCCAAAAAAATAGTAATGACGTCGACAAAAATTATATTTTTATACGGGGTGGTCACAAATTACAAAATCTCATAAAATGTTTAGTTTTCGGGAAAACGCTATTATTTATAAAATATTTTGCTTGCCTAAAGTAATGTCGACAAAAATTATGTTTATTATACGGGGTGGTCAAAAATTAGAAAATCTTAAAATTCGGTAAGAGTAAAGTTTGTACTGTTTGATCACCACGTTATAAAAAACTAATGATGATTTTGCCACAACTAGTTTTTATACGGGGTGATCAAAAATCACAAAGTTTACTCCTCGACAAAAATCATATTTTTTATACGGGGTGGTCACAAATTACGAAATCTCAAAAAACTTTGTTTTCGGGAAAACGCTATTATTTCTAAAAGTTTTGCTTGCCTAATGTTGCAAAAAATTTATGTTTATTATACGGGGTGAGCAAAAACTACAAAAAGAAAATGTTATTATTTAGAAAAGTTTTTACTTGCCCAAAAAATAGTAATGTCGACAAAAATCATATTTTTTATACGGAGTGGTCACAAATTACAAAATCTCAAAAAATTTTTAGTTTTCGGGGAAACGCTATTATTTATAAAAGTGTTTGCTTGCCTAAAGTAATGTCGACAAAAATTATGTTTATTATACGGGGTGGTCAAAAATTATAAAATCTTAAAATTTGGTAAGAGTAAAGTTTGTACTTTTTGTTCACCACGTATAAAATTTTACACTGTCGAGAAAATGTTATTGTTTCTAAAAGTTTTTACTTGCCCAAAAAATAGTAATGACGTCGATAAAAATTATAATTTTACACGGGGTGGACAAATTACAAAATCTCAAAAAAATTTTTAGTTTTCGGGAAAACGCTTTAATTTATAAAAGTTTTTGCTTGCCTAAGTAATGTCGACAAAAATTATGTTTATTATACGGGGTGATCAAAAATTACAAAAAGAAAATATTATTTACAAAATCTCAAAAAATGTTTAGTTTTCGGGACAACGAACGTGAAACGAACAGAAAATCGTAACCGAACTGCGTTTATATTTTTATTCAATTCACCCTGACGTCCCTAAAGAATTCACGACGCCCTGACGCCCCTAATGAACGAAATCGGTAAATTTTTTTCCAGTAAAGTTTATACAATTGCCCAACTTTTTCAATATGATATGCTTCCCCTCCTCCTTCCCATAACAAAAAAAAAAAAACATAAAAATAACGTTTTTATTTTCACCCCCCACGGCCGTGTTTTTGAGTTTTTTTTTCAAGCTGTCCTCGATTCCTTATAAAAAAAACGAAAAAAAAATCCATTTTTTTTAAATCGGTTCATCAGGGCCGGAGATACACCCGCTTAACCCTTCGCCACCCTCTCCCCTCCCATCCCTTCCCTAATTGAGCAATCTCAAATAAATTTCGACTTGGGCTTCCGACAACCCTTCCCTACAAGTGAAAAAAAAATCAGCCTCCCAATTGCACCCCCTTTCCCGCTACGTTTGATGAAAAAAAAATTTAAAAAAAATGAGAAACTTTTTCTTGTCCCCCCTAAAAAACAAAAACCTTAAAACCGCTGTATCTCCGGTTCTAATGGACCGATTTTGACGGATCAAAAACCAGATTACACGTATCGAGGAGACCTATTTCTTTTGTGCAAAACATTTTTCTATTCATCCCCTCGATTACGCGTAATTTAAAAGAACAATATTCGAAGGGCTGCGCGCGCCCCCTGGCGGCCAACAATTACCGGAAAAAAAGGTTGATTATACTGATAGCGAACCTAATTTTTTTTATATACCACTTTATATGATAAAACAGTCATGGGAAACTCATGGGATTTTATAGCTTGACTAGCACTACATTTTATACGCAAGAGAAGAAAAGTTTACCTACCATCACATTTTAATCCTTGTCTCACTAATCCGAATAACATTTCACCACAAAAATCACAAAATGTCGGTGTTTTGTAAGAATGAACGGAGAGAGCATGAGGTCGTACTACTGTAATATCTGGAACCGAGGAAAGTGGTGAAACTGAAAAATAGAAAACATTAATTCGATAAAAGACAACGAGAAAACACTGGAGCTTACGTTTTCCAGTCAAAACAATCTCTATCAAAGTTTCATCGTTTATTTCAGAAGCGGAATTTATTAGCTGCAGAATATTATTTGAGTTATAAGCGTGTCGGAATAATAACAAACGATCTTCTAACTTATTCACTCCATGGTCCGGAATCTACAAATTAATTATATACATTCTGAACCATTTTTTTACAATATCAGCCGAGGTTCATTACTTACCTTTGAATTTAGAAAATCACATGCGAGATTCTTAATAGTTTTGAGATTTAAGGATGATTGAGGCACCGTAACAGCATCTCTTATTAATCCAAACTGGAATAAAAATGTTACTTCAGCTCCCTGTTCATCCATTGCAAGTAGTCAAATATGCAGTTAGTCTGAAAATATGAACACAGACTTATAGCCTACTATTATACCGTATGAAAATCATACAAATTCATATGAGTGGCTCCTATTGAAGTTTAAATAACGTAATAATGTAATAAAATATTACCCTGAAGGGCAACCAAGTTTACCTATTACTCAATACACTTGATTTTTTAGTTTATGTGACTATTTCAACTAGAATCCCTAAAATTTCACTAACATCGAGAATTAGGTAAGCACTTAGTACAATTTGGGAATGTATCTACATATTTAGCACCAGGGAACACATCCAAAGAAAGTCTTAAAAATAGAGCAAATTGAAGCAAACATACGTAGGTATATACCCATGTACATACAGTACATAGCATTTAACTGAATGCACTAAATACATGAATACATGTAAAGAACTCTCATATATAATTTCAAGTAATATTACGGGAATTCCACATAAATATCCTAAAATCTAGAGTAAATAGGTGGTACCGTTATTTGACCATCCGACTGTCCGTGAAATTAATGTAGCACTTACCAATAGCTTAAAATTTTTGAGATTCGCAACTCATTTATCTTCAAAATGTTCTCTAATTCCTAATATTTAAATATTTATAGTAAACTTATTAGAAAACATCATAAAAAAAACCACCTAAATGACGTAAAAACATGACATATTGACAACTGACAAATATCTGAAATATCCAGAGATATTATTATGGCGGAGTGTCTACACAACCGTCGCGGCGGTTGTTTCTATACGTACACAACCGCCGCGGCAGCCTAAAGCCTGATTTATAAATTGCCGTCCGTCCACCGCCCCATAGAAAGTTCGGCAACAGCACAATTCATTAAACTTTAAACCAATTATAAACTATATTAGCCCGCTACCGTATTCCGTCCTCCCGTAGAAATATGAAATATGAAGTTTCATGATTATTCCGCTTCGGCCTTACGGCAACCAATGGGCGCACACGAGTGCAGGCGTCAGAACTACGCTACGGAATTTTATAAATCGCTTCTTGTCAGCGGGCTTACGGTAAGCAGGGCCAGGACCGGGCGGGCGTACAGGAATCTATAAATCAGGCTTAAACACAAATATTCCTGTGAAACCAACTGGTCCTAATTGGGCCTCATATGCTGTATATACGTATTTTAAGTATTTGGTCAAACGGGCGCAACAAAATTCCTGTGACGTAATAATCTAAAAATAATTTTAGAAAACCAATTTGGTTCTCCGGTCCTCTGTGCCTGATGCCATGTACACGTACCTTTATTATCTGGTTAGTCGTCGACCCTTTGACAAAAACTAATTATTGTGCTTTAGGGCAGGGGAAATATAATTATACCGTGTTTCTGAAAGGATTAAGTAAAAAAATCGTATACATGACCGGACTTATTAGTACGAACCCACTTAGTTCGAACTAAACGGTACCTAAATGTATACGTGGCTACTGATTAACAACACTATACGCGTGTTCAACATTAACTGATGGCATTACAGTAACTGGTGACATTAAAGTTGAGTAGGAATAAGCGACATAGAACTCGGTGGTGAGAATCAGACATTTCACTCGTGTCCGCAAGTCTCTAATGCGCATGATCTGACCCTGGCCTGAAAAGTGGACCACCAACTACTCCTGCTCATGTTGTTTATTTTTATTGCTCTAATAACCTCTTTTCAGTTTTGTAGTTGGTGTTTTGCAATTTACAACATTGTCTTGTACCTACGATTTGTGATTTGATTTTGCTTTTTGAAATTGTATTAATTTATTTAATACATGTTTGGGAGTGTTTTTGTTTAAGTGCAGTGACTGCAGTGTGCAAAGAGAAACTAATGCTATTTATGTCTATAATTCTAGACAATTCGAAATTAAGTTTTTTTAGATTCTCCAGAAATAAAGAACGGTAAGATAGGTTTGTCCTATTTAAGAGATTTTAGATCTATGATAGAAATTGACATTTCAATCTGTGGCATGAAAATGTTCATGAAAATATGTATCGGCGCCTGCCCATAAAAACTAAAACTGTGATACAAACCGTCAAAGAGATCGCTGGCAAGTGAAATGACATTGGAATTGGAATGGAATTAACTTATTCCTACTCAACTGTGGTGAAATACGTCTCGATGCGTCGGCACTCTTCCAGCACGCCTAGGAACTAGGAAGAATGAGAAGATTTCGACCGGCGACGAGAACTCGTGCCATCACTTGCCATAGGCGTGCGTAACATTATGTACACAAAGAATTGTTCTGAACTCGACAGAAGCTTCTGTTGCATATTGTATCACCCTTAATTTAACATAATTTTTAACTCGCTTCGTATTATATAGGTACAGTGGCGACCAGTTGAAAGTAAACGAATTTTTCCTTAATGTGTCCGATCCTTTCAAATGTCTTGTGTTGACATTTGACACATTGTTGATTTCCGTTGAATATTTTACGTGTTCCATATTACAGTTTTGTTATTTAAGTTCAAAAATGAGTATTATTCATATTTTTCGCGTAGAGCAAAACAGATTTGTACAATCATATTTTTGTATCGTATAATTTGTACAAAATTCGTAGGTACCTCATATTATAAACCATACGAATCACATCAATTAATGGTGCTGAGTTATTTCAGTCGGGATGTATACAAGACTCGTTGACACATAAAAAACATAACATAACGCATAACCTAAAATTTGTAATATGTTAAAAATCATATACTTACAAGTAATACAGATAGATATACGATTAAAATCATGAAGACTAGAGAAACAGCGGATGCCCTTAAAGTGCAATTATTATTTACTATAAAACTAAAACAACTGGGTTAGAAACAAATTAGTTTTTTAAGGCAATCGGCTTTCAGATTGAGCCGCATGATATACATTTCTGTGGATGCTTAAGCCCCGGAGCACCCATGTCGTCGGCGCCCCTGACAGAGTTGAGGTTGGTTGAAAAGAGTGCCCAAGGATTTTACACAGTATTCCCGACCTGTTTATCTTTGTTCCCGACCCGACTACCGGCAGTCGACAGTTAATCTATGCCCACAGTACCGATGGCCGCAGCGTGAGCGCTCTTCATCGCATTGGGATTCTGGGTTTGGGATGCTGGGCATCGCGTTTAACGGCTAGAGTAGAAGAGAGACGGGGATAAAACTCTTATATTATTCATTTCCTTGAATCGAGTATCGAGTCAATGTGCGCTAGCCTGCGACCGGGTTTTGTATACTAACAGAGACGTTACACTACCTATGCGTATAGTGTATTGTGTTGACTGTTGTTATTTTTGTTTTTGCGGTGCGTGTGTGGTTAGGAAATCTTGAATCTTCGTTTGTGGTGCAAATTCTAAGCAGGATACAAATTAATATTTCATGCTTAGTTATTATAATCCAATAAGGGTGGATTTCTCAACGAAAAATTAACAAAGACATGGCCCTCTGCAAGGCAATGGCCAATGCCTTTCTGTCTACAGTAATAATAAGAATCTTTAAAATGTGATTTAGTGAATTAAAAAATATAAGTGACTAACAAAATGGTGCAAATTTATCATTTAACCAGTTTACTGGTTATTGGATTACTAGCGCATCCTGAATTTGGAGCTAGTACGAGTACAGCAACGGAATCTTTATTTGAAACAGGTAAGGTAATACCAGAGACTTATTCAGATACCTTCATAAATCATTGGTAATACAATGGGTAGTTGTAAAATTTAACCTTACCTTTTGGAAGGTGTAATTAAGATATATTTTCAAATAAATGTACCTAGATGGAATTTCCGTTACATAAGCTCTATTCTCATTCAGAATTCCGAATTCCTAATTTCTAAAATCATGCAACGGGATCCATGCCAAGCGTCGATAGGTACCCTGAACCTGAACCAATTCAGAAGGAGCATCCAGGGTGTTCAGACATTCATATAGGGGTATAATTTTGTCAATGTCAACAGATAAAATACCGTAAGCTTGGGGGCTTTAGCCACCCTGGTTGGCATTGTCCAATTTCTGAAATTTGTTGTTTTCCAATATCAAGGTATATATGACTTATACCTACATACTATAACGAACTCAAAACTGAATATAAAAAAGAATTGGTCCCTCATATTTTCGTAAATCGCCTCAGAATGTCCTTGTTAAAAATGCTTGAATTTGTAGTACAACTTTGCCTGTACAAGCGAAACACGGCCTCCGCATATTTTATATTAGGGTCAAGTGGGGCAATTCTAAACGATTTTAAAGTTAATTTTTACTTCTTTAAATATAGCGAAATAATATAAAAACAATTGCTAAATATTTACGACATCCACTTCTACGTTTCTGACGTTTTCTTTTTTCTAACATGTAAATGACATTATTAGAAGTAATTTGTGATCAATATAACAATGGGCAAATGAGTACTTAGCCAACAAGCATACGGTACCTGGGAGCAAATAGCTGTATAAATAGGGTATAGATAGGGTGTAAATAAGGTGCTGGCTGTGTAAAAATTTAAGTGGGTCAAGGCTAAGCTAACAACCACAAATTTTAATGGATATATGTGCATGAAATTTTGGAGATTTTTTGACAAAATAATGTGCAAGGAGTTCAAATGGCTTTTGATGAGCTACACTGTGATTAATATTTTTGTAACGCATTTTATAGTGAATTAAGATTGAAACAGAATGAAAGAACTCAACGTTTTTACAAACACTCGCGGATATAGGTATATTTTACTGTTAAAGACATAATATATATAGCACATAGAAATATAAATGACTTGTATTATTAGCAAACCCTACTTTCTACTAACACATAGGTATAGTTAAATTATGCTCCTTTTATAATGACCACGTGGATATTTTACTAAATGATCATCAACATCACGTGAAAATATTGTTGCTCCAATTCCCGCAGTCGTTCTAAATAACATAAGTATTTAGAGTTCAATGGTTATCGCTAAATGAACTTTAATTTAACGGAATTATACATTTCAATGCAAAATAATTAAACGACACGTTAATTTATTTTACAACGTTTTCTAGCATCTAATTTGTCATGGTTGTCGTTGTCGATGAAGACATTATAAAACTGGTAACTATAAATAAAGCTTTGCATATAGATCAGAAGTATTTGAAATAAAAAAACTCTTAGTCACTACTGATTTCTATTATGCAAATAGGAGAGGGCGTTCTAGCCAGATTATATTAATTTGATTTCAGTTGATACCTACTGAAACTAACCCCCGCCACTCTTCTTATATTCTTATTTATTTCTCTTACTGTTATTTGTTTATCACTACTTCATCAGATGGCCATTCATACATACATACATACATACATATGTACATGCAAACATGCAGATATACATTACACACAATCATACATACATGCACACATACAGCCCTGTATATATATATATATATATATATATATATATATATATATATATATATATATATATATATATATATATATATATATATATATATTATATATATATATATATATATATATATATATATATATATATATATATATATATATATATATATATATATATATATATATATATATATATATATATATATATATATATATATATATATATATATATATATATATATATATATATATATATATATATATATATATATATATATATATATATATATATATATATATATATATTTATATATATATATATATATATATATATATATATATATATATATATATATATATATATATATATATATATATATATATATATATATATATATATATATATATATATATATATATATATATATATATATATATATATATATATATATATATATATATATCCATCCGACAAAGCAACGATAACAAAACAAGTTGGCCTTTTACGTGATCGTCTAGTTTTTAGTTAGGACACAAATTTACGTTATGATTGTAGTTTTCTTATACCCTGGTTCTTTTAGGGTTTGGTATTACTTGTCTGCAAAAGAACCCTTTGAAAATACTGATAACTGTTCTGACTTGGTGACACTTTGTTTAACTAGTTGCACAGAACTGGAATAAGTGCTAGCCAAGACTATACTTTGTTTAAAGCACAGCATGATTTGTTACTCAATTTCGGAAGGAACACTGACCTCAATAAAATACGGAAACTGTTTTAGGACATTTATTTCGGACCATATTCATATGCAAGGAACAATAGTGCTGTCCGTTTAGACAATCGTCTTACATAGAGTTGCTGCATAGTGAGTAGTTAACATGGTTAACAAACATGATAAGCTACTTGCAGATGAGGGAAACAGACGTAG
>CAXKVY010003304.1:0-10328 GCA_964058915.1 Tetropium fuscum
AAATCACAAAGTTTACTCCTCGACAAAAATCATATTTTTTATACGGGGTGGTCACAAATTACGAAATCTCAAAAAACTTTGTTTTCGGGAAAACGCTATTATTTCTAAAAGTTTTGCTTGCCTAATGTTGCAAAAAATTTATGTTTATTATACGGGGTGAGCAAAAACTACAAAAAGAAAATGTTATTATTTAGAAAAGTTTTTACTTGCCCAAAAAATAGTAATGTCGACAAAAATCATATTTTTTATACGGAGTGGTCACAAATTACAAAATCTCAAAAAATTTTTAGTTTTCGGGGAAACGCTATTATTTATAAAAGTGTTTGCTTGCCTAAAGTAATGTCGACAAAAATTATGTTTATTATACGGGGTGGTCAAAAATTATAAAATCTTAAAATTTGGTAAGAGTAAAGTTTGTACTTTTTGTTCACCACGTATAAAATTTTACACTGTCGAGAAAATGTTATTGTTTCTAAAAGTTTTTACTTGCCCAAAAAATAGTAATGACGTCGATAAAAATTATAATTTTACACGGGGTGGACAAATTACAAAATCTCAAAAAAATTTTTAGTTTTCGGGAAAACGCTTTAATTTATAAAAGTTTTTGCTTGCCTAAGTAATGTCGACAAAAATTATGTTTATTATACGGGGTGATCAAAAATTACAAAAAGAAAATATTATTTACAAAATCTCAAAAAATGTTTAGTTTTCGGGACAACGAACGTGAAACGAACAGAAAATCGTAACCGAACTGCGTTTATATTTTTATTCAATTCACCCTGACGTCCCTAAAGAATTCACGACGCCCTGACGCCCCTAATGAACGAAATCGGTAAATTTTTTTCCAGTAAAGTTTATACAATTGCCCAACTTTTTCAATATGATATGCTTCCCCTCCTCCTTCCCATAACAAAAAAAAAAAAACATAAAAATAACGTTTTTATTTTCACCCCCCACGGCCGTGTTTTTGAGTTTTTTTTTCAAGCTGTCCTCGATTCCTTATAAAAAAAACGAAAAAAAAATCCATTTTTTTTAAATCGGTTCATCAGGGCCGGAGATACACCCGCTTAACCCTTCGCCACCCTCTCCCCTCCCATCCCTTCCCTAATTGAGCAATCTCAAATAAATTTCGACTTGGGCTTCCGACAACCCTTCCCTACAAGTGAAAAAAAAATCAGCCTCCCAATTGCACCCCCTTTCCCGCTACGTTTGATGAAAAAAAAATTTAAAAAAAATGAGAAACTTTTTCTTGTCCCCCCTAAAAAACAAAAACCTTAAAACCGCTGTATCTCCGGTTCTAATGGACCGATTTTGACGGATCAAAAACCAGATTACACGTATCGAGGAGACCTATTTCTTTTGTGCAAAACATTTTTCTATTCATCCCCTCGATTACGCGTAATTTAAAAGAACAATATTCGAAGGGCTGCGCGCGCCCCCTGGCGGCCAACAATTACCGGAAAAAAAGGTTGATTATACTGATAGCGAACCTAATTTTTTTTATATACCACTTTATATGATAAAACAGTCATGGGAAACTCATGGGATTTTATAGCTTGACTAGCACTACATTTTATACGCAAGAGAAGAAAAGTTTACCTACCATCACATTTTAATCCTTGTCTCACTAATCCGAATAACATTTCACCACAAAAATCACAAAATGTCGGTGTTTTGTAAGAATGAACGGAGAGAGCATGAGGTCGTACTACTGTAATATCTGGAACCGAGGAAAGTGGTGAAACTGAAAAATAGAAAACATTAATTCGATAAAAGACAACGAGAAAACACTGGAGCTTACGTTTTCCAGTCAAAACAATCTCTATCAAAGTTTCATCGTTTATTTCAGAAGCGGAATTTATTAGCTGCAGAATATTATTTGAGTTATAAGCGTGTCGGAATAATAACAAACGATCTTCTAACTTATTCACTCCATGGTCCGGAATCTACAAATTAATTATATACATTCTGAACCATTTTTTTACAATATCAGCCGAGGTTCATTACTTACCTTTGAATTTAGAAAATCACATGCGAGATTCTTAATAGTTTTGAGATTTAAGGATGATTGAGGCACCGTAACAGCATCTCTTATTAATCCAAACTGGAATAAAAATGTTACTTCAGCTCCCTGTTCATCCATTGCAAGTAGTCAAATATGCAGTTAGTCTGAAAATATGAACACAGACTTATAGCCTACTATTATACCGTATGAAAATCATACAAATTCATATGAGTGGCTCCTATTGAAGTTTAAATAACGTAATAATGTAATAAAATATTACCCTGAAGGGCAACCAAGTTTACCTATTACTCAATACACTTGATTTTTTAGTTTATGTGACTATTTCAACTAGAATCCCTAAAATTTCACTAACATCGAGAATTAGGTAAGCACTTAGTACAATTTGGGAATGTATCTACATATTTAGCACCAGGGAACACATCCAAAGAAAGTCTTAAAAATAGAGCAAATTGAAGCAAACATACGTAGGTATATACCCATGTACATACAGTACATAGCATTTAACTGAATGCACTAAATACATGAATACATGTAAAGAACTCTCATATATAATTTCAAGTAATATTACGGGAATTCCACATAAATATCCTAAAATCTAGAGTAAATAGGTGGTACCGTTATTTGACCATCCGACTGTCCGTGAAATTAATGTAGCACTTACCAATAGCTTAAAATTTTTGAGATTCGCAACTCATTTATCTTCAAAATGTTCTCTAATTCCTAATATTTAAATATTTATAGTAAACTTATTAGAAAACATCATAAAAAAAACCACCTAAATGACGTAAAAACATGACATATTGACAACTGACAAATATCTGAAATATCCAGAGATATTATTATGGCGGAGTGTCTACACAACCGTCGCGGCGGTTGTTTCTATACGTACACAACCGCCGCGGCAGCCTAAAGCCTGATTTATAAATTGCCGTCCGTCCACCGCCCCATAGAAAGTTCGGCAACAGCACAATTCATTAAACTTTAAACCAATTATAAACTATATTAGCCCGCTACCGTATTCCGTCCTCCCGTAGAAATATGAAATATGAAGTTTCATGATTATTCCGCTTCGGCCTTACGGCAACCAATGGGCGCACACGAGTGCAGGCGTCAGAACTACGCTACGGAATTTTATAAATCGCTTCTTGTCAGCGGGCTTACGGTAAGCAGGGCCAGGACCGGGCGGGCGTACAGGAATCTATAAATCAGGCTTAAACACAAATATTCCTGTGAAACCAACTGGTCCTAATTGGGCCTCATATGCTGTATATACGTATTTTAAGTATTTGGTCAAACGGGCGCAACAAAATTCCTGTGACGTAATAATCTAAAAATAATTTTAGAAAACCAATTTGGTTCTCCGGTCCTCTGTGCCTGATGCCATGTACACGTACCTTTATTATCTGGTTAGTCGTCGACCCTTTGACAAAAACTAATTATTGTGCTTTAGGGCAGGGGAAATATAATTATACCGTGTTTCTGAAAGGATTAAGTAAAAAAATCGTATACATGACCGGACTTATTAGTACGAACCCACTTAGTTCGAACTAAACGGTACCTAAATGTATACGTGGCTACTGATTAACAACACTATACGCGTGTTCAACATTAACTGATGGCATTACAGTAACTGGTGACATTAAAGTTGAGTAGGAATAAGCGACATAGAACTCGGTGGTGAGAATCAGACATTTCACTCGTGTCCGCAAGTCTCTAATGCGCATGATCTGACCCTGGCCTGAAAAGTGGACCACCAACTACTCCTGCTCATGTTGTTTATTTTTATTGCTCTAATAACCTCTTTTCAGTTTTGTAGTTGGTGTTTTGCAATTTACAACATTGTCTTGTACCTACGATTTGTGATTTGATTTTGCTTTTTGAAATTGTATTAATTTATTTAATACATGTTTGGGAGTGTTTTTGTTTAAGTGCAGTGACTGCAGTGTGCAAAGAGAAACTAATGCTATTTATGTCTATAATTCTAGACAATTCGAAATTAAGTTTTTTTAGATTCTCCAGAAATAAAGAACGGTAAGATAGGTTTGTCCTATTTAAGAGATTTTAGATCTATGATAGAAATTGACATTTCAATCTGTGGCATGAAAATGTTCATGAAAATATGTATCGGCGCCTGCCCATAAAAACTAAAACTGTGATACAAACCGTCAAAGAGATCGCTGGCAAGTGAAATGACATTGGAATTGGAATGGAATTAACTTATTCCTACTCAACTGTGGTGAAATACGTCTCGATGCGTCGGCACTCTTCCAGCACGCCTAGGAACTAGGAAGAATGAGAAGATTTCGACCGGCGACGAGAACTCGTGCCATCACTTGCCATAGGCGTGCGTAACATTATGTACACAAAGAATTGTTCTGAACTCGACAGAAGCTTCTGTTGCATATTGTATCACCCTTAATTTAACATAATTTTTAACTCGCTTCGTATTATATAGGTACAGTGGCGACCAGTTGAAAGTAAACGAATTTTTCCTTAATGTGTCCGATCCTTTCAAATGTCTTGTGTTGACATTTGACACATTGTTGATTTCCGTTGAATATTTTACGTGTTCCATATTACAGTTTTGTTATTTAAGTTCAAAAATGAGTATTATTCATATTTTTCGCGTAGAGCAAAACAGATTTGTACAATCATATTTTTGTATCGTATAATTTGTACAAAATTCGTAGGTACCTCATATTATAAACCATACGAATCACATCAATTAATGGTGCTGAGTTATTTCAGTCGGGATGTATACAAGACTCGTTGACACATAAAAAACATAACATAACGCATAACCTAAAATTTGTAATATGTTAAAAATCATATACTTACAAGTAATACAGATAGATATACGATTAAAATCATGAAGACTAGAGAAACAGCGGATGCCCTTAAAGTGCAATTATTATTTACTATAAAACTAAAACAACTGGGTTAGAAACAAATTAGTTTTTTAAGGCAATCGGCTTTCAGATTGAGCCGCATGATATACATTTCTGTGGATGCTTAAGCCCCGGAGCACCCATGTCGTCGGCGCCCCTGACAGAGTTGAGGTTGGTTGAAAAGAGTGCCCAAGGATTTTACACAGTATTCCCGACCTGTTTATCTTTGTTCCCGACCCGACTACCGGCAGTCGACAGTTAATCTATGCCCACAGTACCGATGGCCGCAGCGTGAGCGCTCTTCATCGCATTGGGATTCTGGGTTTGGGATGCTGGGCATCGCGTTTAACGGCTAGAGTAGAAGAGAGACGGGGATAAAACTCTTATATTATTCATTTCCTTGAATCGAGTATCGAGTCAATGTGCGCTAGCCTGCGACCGGGTTTTGTATACTAACAGAGACGTTACACTACCTATGCGTATAGTGTATTGTGTTGACTGTTGTTATTTTTGTTTTTGCGGTGCGTGTGTGGTTAGGAAATCTTGAATCTTCGTTTGTGGTGCAAATTCTAAGCAGGATACAAATTAATATTTCATGCTTAGTTATTATAATCCAATAAGGGTGGATTTCTCAACGAAAAATTAACAAAGACATGGCCCTCTGCAAGGCAATGGCCAATGCCTTTCTGTCTACAGTAATAATAAGAATCTTTAAAATGTGATTTAGTGAATTAAAAAATATAAGTGACTAACAAAATGGTGCAAATTTATCATTTAACCAGTTTACTGGTTATTGGATTACTAGCGCATCCTGAATTTGGAGCTAGTACGAGTACAGCAACGGAATCTTTATTTGAAACAGGTAAGGTAATACCAGAGACTTATTCAGATACCTTCATAAATCATTGGTAATACAATGGGTAGTTGTAAAATTTAACCTTACCTTTTGGAAGGTGTAATTAAGATATATTTTCAAATAAATGTACCTAGATGGAATTTCCGTTACATAAGCTCTATTCTCATTCAGAATTCCGAATTCCTAATTTCTAAAATCATGCAACGGGATCCATGCCAAGCGTCGATAGGTACCCTGAACCTGAACCAATTCAGAAGGAGCATCCAGGGTGTTCAGACATTCATATAGGGGTATAATTTTGTCAATGTCAACAGATAAAATACCGTAAGCTTGGGGGCTTTAGCCACCCTGGTTGGCATTGTCCAATTTCTGAAATTTGTTGTTTTCCAATATCAAGGTATATATGACTTATACCTACATACTATAACGAACTCAAAACTGAATATAAAAAAGAATTGGTCCCTCATATTTTCGTAAATCGCCTCAGAATGTCCTTGTTAAAAATGCTTGAATTTGTAGTACAACTTTGCCTGTACAAGCGAAACACGGCCTCCGCATATTTTATATTAGGGTCAAGTGGGGCAATTCTAAACGATTTTAAAGTTAATTTTTACTTCTTTAAATATAGCGAAATAATATAAAAACAATTGCTAAATATTTACGACATCCACTTCTACGTTTCTGACGTTTTCTTTTTTCTAACATGTAAATGACATTATTAGAAGTAATTTGTGATCAATATAACAATGGGCAAATGAGTACTTAGCCAACAAGCATACGGTACCTGGGAGCAAATAGCTGTATAAATAGGGTATAGATAGGGTGTAAATAAGGTGCTGGCTGTGTAAAAATTTAAGTGGGTCAAGGCTAAGCTAACAACCACAAATTTTAATGGATATATGTGCATGAAATTTTGGAGATTTTTTGACAAAATAATGTGCAAGGAGTTCAAATGGCTTTTGATGAGCTACACTGTGATTAATATTTTTGTAACGCATTTTATAGTGAATTAAGATTGAAACAGAATGAAAGAACTCAACGTTTTTACAAACACTCGCGGATATAGGTATATTTTACTGTTAAAGACATAATATATATAGCACATAGAAATATAAATGACTTGTATTATTAGCAAACCCTACTTTCTACTAACACATAGGTATAGTTAAATTATGCTCCTTTTATAATGACCACGTGGATATTTTACTAAATGATCATCAACATCACGTGAAAATATTGTTGCTCCAATTCCCGCAGTCGTTCTAAATAACATAAGTATTTAGAGTTCAATGGTTATCGCTAAATGAACTTTAATTTAACGGAATTATACATTTCAATGCAAAATAATTAAACGACACGTTAATTTATTTTACAACGTTTTCTAGCATCTAATTTGTCATGGTTGTCGTTGTCGATGAAGACATTATAAAACTGGTAACTATAAATAAAGCTTTGCATATAGATCAGAAGTATTTGAAATAAAAAAACTCTTAGTCACTACTGATTTCTATTATGCAAATAGGAGAGGGCGTTCTAGCCAGATTATATTAATTTGATTTCAGTTGATACCTACTGAAACTAACCCCCGCCACTCTTCTTATATTCTTATTTATTTCTCTTACTGTTATTTGTTTATCACTACTTCATCAGATGGCCATTCATACATACATACATACATACATATGTACATGCAAACATGCAGATATACATTACACACAATCATACATACATGCACACATACAGCCCTGTATATATATATATATATATATATATATATATATATATATATATATATATATATATATATATATATATATATATATATATATATTTATATATATATATATATATATATATATATATATATATATATATATATATATATATATATATATATATATATATATATATATATATATATATATATATATATATATATATATATATATATATATATATATATATATATATATATATATATATATATATATATATATATATATATATATATATATATATATATTTATATATATATTTATATATATATATATATATATATATATATATATATATATATATATATATATATATATATATATATATATATATATATATATATATATATATATATATATATATATATATATATATATATATATATATATATATATATATATATATATATCCATCCGACAAAGCAACGATAACAAAACAAGTTGGCCTTTTACGTGATCGTCTAGTTTTTAGTTAGGACACAAATTTACGTTATGATTGTAGTTTTCTTATACCCTGGTTCTTTTAGGGTTTGGTATTACTTGTCTGCAAAAGAACCCTTTGAAAATACTGATAACTGTTCTGACTTGGTGACACTTTGTTTAACTAGTTGCACAGAACTGGAATAAGTGCTAGCCAAGACTATACTTTGTTTAAAGCACAGCATGATTTGTTACTCAATTTCGGAAGGAACACTGACCTCAATAAAATACGGAAACTGTTTTAGGACATTTATTTCGGACCATATTCATATGCAAGGAACAATAGTGCTGTCCGTTTAGACAATCGTCTTACATAGAGTTGCTGCATAGTGAGTAGTTAACATGGTTAACAAACATGATAAGCTACTTGCAGATGAGGGAAACAGACGTAGAGATACCTTGGTACCATTTACTTTGAAGTAATGAATTGTACAACCCAAACAATGAACGCAATGTCATTGCTTATGGCAATAGCCATTTTTATAATAGCGTAGGCAATCAACAAAATGATGTGATTGGGACCCCGCAGGAATTACCGAAGTCTAGTACGGCATAGGTAAAATCTCATGGTGCCCAGGGAAATATCCCTGGATAATCTCGAGTACCTTAGTTAATACAGAACTTGCAATATTGTTTCACAACCGTTGGATCTCTGAAGATTTCGCAGCGGGCAATTGCCACAGACTGCGGACCCCAATTGGGGCCGGAGGTGGCTGGACGCAACTGGGCGTGGTTCCTCAGTTTTAGCATGTCGACTTTCGGGTTGCTAGACAATTCACAAGGTGTGTATCGGGCATTGGTACATATTGAATATAGTGAACCAAAGGCACTCATCAGGCTTTATCCTATATAACCACGGAACAAGTAGAACTTCACACATGCCTGGGAAAAAGTTTCCCTGTATCTACTGAAATCATGGTCAATGCAAAACTGGTGTTATACAACCGTAGAATCTCTGAAGATTTCGCAGGGGACAATTGTCGCCTAGTTCCCCCATAGATATAGCGTGTCGATTCGTTTGGGTTGATAAATAACACACAAGGTGTGCATCGACCTCGGTAAAGACCGAACACATGAAGCAAAAGGCACGTGTCAAATCTTATTCTGTGAAACGTCTGGCGACCCAGAGATGTTCCATACAAACCGCACTTATACCTAAATTTTTACATCCGCCAAAATATCCATCGTTGAATTTCGTTTATGCTCCATGACCCTGCATCCAAACCCCAATACTAACTATGTAGATAGAAAAAATAACAAACCAAAAAAAAAAAAGAAAAATAAAAATAATAAAAATAACCATAAAAGCATTAACTACATGCAAAACAAAATAGCATGAAAAGAGCATGAAAACAAAATAAATAAAAGAGGCATCAAAAAAGACAGACAATAATAAAATATAATAATATAAAAGACAACAACAAAAGACCCAAAAAAATACTAACCTAGACCTAAGGAATTTGTATCCAACGCTTCTTAGCCACAGCTTATGTAAATAATTAACAACTAACAATAGAAAACTAACACCCGCAAACTTCCTACAACATCCCAACCATAGGTCGCAGACAATCAAACAAATAAACGGAAAGTCCAGAACAAAGTTACAATATCAAACACAACAACCGGCAAAAGTATCCTGGAAAGGATAGAGGCCAAGCATTGCCATCACCGACAGTGTGAGCAGGTAGTTTATTGCGTTGTGGCTGACGACCCTCACAGCAGGTTAAAAGACAGCTGATGCAATTACGTTAAGGGTGTTAGACCCAAGGCGTTTGTTTTGTACAACTCATTGCACAGATCAATCAGTGCAATAATATTGACTTACTCTCTCGGTTTCCCTCAGATATATAAACATATTAACGACAGTAGTTGGATCTTAATTATACTAAGATTCAGGTAACACAGAAAAACCAGGGCGAGTACCGTAGGCGAGAACACAGAGTCGTAGATTCAAACATGAATTAAGAAATGTCGCTGTCCAGTCCTACATCAATAATAGTTTAGATTGAATACGGAAATACTTAGAATTAGAATAAACTGATGGAGCGTATGGCAGCCGTAGGAGAGTTAGGTTATTTTACCTAGTGCAGAATATAATGTGAGGTTGCCCTCCATTACTTCCCCGGGTTCGAAAGTACCGTCGTGGGGCGGGACAGCGGACATGGCTGGTCCGGATAACTTGGATCTGCGGGTGGAAATTACTCGCTTCTCGTAGGAAAAATGTGCGTTGCGAACAGACGTATACAGCTAAGCAGGTCTTGGGATAGGCCGTGAATGCTCAACGTCGGGTCGACAGCGCTTTC
>CAXKVY010003305.1:0-25305 GCA_964058915.1 Tetropium fuscum
ATGTCGGTGTTTTGTAAGAATGAACGGAGAGAGCATGAGGTCGTACTACTGTAATATCTGGAACCGAGGAAAGTGGTGAAACTGAAAAATAGAAAACATTAATTCGATAAAAGACAACGAGAAAACACTGGAGCTTACGTTTTCCAGTCAAAACAATCTCTATCAAAGTTTCATCGTTTATTTCAGAAGCGGAATTTATTAGCTGCAGAATATTATTTGAGTTATAAGCGTGTCGGAATAATAACAAACGATCTTCTAACTTATTCACTCCATGGTCCGGAATCTACAAATTAATTATATACATTCTGAACCATTTTTTTACAATATCAGCCGAGGTTCATTACTTACCTTTGAATTTAGAAAATCACATGCGAGATTCTTAATAGTTTTGAGATTTAAGGATGATTGAGGCACCGTAACAGCATCTCTTATTAATCCAAACTGGAATAAAAATGTTACTTCAGCTCCCTGTTCATCCATTGCAAGTAGTCAAATATGCAGTTAGTCTGAAAATATGAACACAGACTTATAGCCTACTATTATACCGTATGAAAATCATACAAATTCATATGAGTGGCTCCTATTGAAGTTTAAATAACGTAATAATGTAATAAAATATTACCCTGAAGGGCAACCAAGTTTACCTATTACTCAATACACTTGATTTTTTAGTTTATGTGACTATTTCAACTAGAATCCCTAAAATTTCACTAACATCGAGAATTAGGTAAGCACTTAGTACAATTTGGGAATGTATCTACATATTTAGCACCAGGGAACACATCCAAAGAAAGTCTTAAAAATAGAGCAAATTGAAGCAAACATACGTAGGTATATACCCATGTACATACAGTACATAGCATTTAACTGAATGCACTAAATACATGAATACATGTAAAGAACTCTCATATATAATTTCAAGTAATATTACGGGAATTCCACATAAATATCCTAAAATCTAGAGTAAATAGGTGGTACCGTTATTTGACCATCCGACTGTCCGTGAAATTAATGTAGCACTTACCAATAGCTTAAAATTTTTGAGATTCGCAACTCATTTATCTTCAAAATGTTCTCTAATTCCTAATATTTAAATATTTATAGTAAACTTATTAGAAAACATCATAAAAAAAACCACCTAAATGACGTAAAAACATGACATATTGACAACTGACAAATATCTGAAATATCCAGAGATATTATTATGGCGGAGTGTCTACACAACCGTCGCGGCGGTTGTTTCTATACGTACACAACCGCCGCGGCAGCCTAAAGCCTGATTTATAAATTGCCGTCCGTCCACCGCCCCATAGAAAGTTCGGCAACAGCACAATTCATTAAACTTTAAACCAATTATAAACTATATTAGCCCGCTACCGTATTCCGTCCTCCCGTAGAAATATGAAATATGAAGTTTCATGATTATTCCGCTTCGGCCTTACGGCAACCAATGGGCGCACACGAGTGCAGGCGTCAGAACTACGCTACGGAATTTTATAAATCGCTTCTTGTCAGCGGGCTTACGGTAAGCAGGGCCAGGACCGGGCGGGCGTACAGGAATCTATAAATCAGGCTTAAACACAAATATTCCTGTGAAACCAACTGGTCCTAATTGGGCCTCATATGCTGTATATACGTATTTTAAGTATTTGGTCAAACGGGCGCAACAAAATTCCTGTGACGTAATAATCTAAAAATAATTTTAGAAAACCAATTTGGTTCTCCGGTCCTCTGTGCCTGATGCCATGTACACGTACCTTTATTATCTGGTTAGTCGTCGACCCTTTGACAAAAACTAATTATTGTGCTTTAGGGCAGGGGAAATATAATTATACCGTGTTTCTGAAAGGATTAAGTAAAAAAATCGTATACATGACCGGACTTATTAGTACGAACCCACTTAGTTCGAACTAAACGGTACCTAAATGTATACGTGGCTACTGATTAACAACACTATACGCGTGTTCAACATTAACTGATGGCATTACAGTAACTGGTGACATTAAAGTTGAGTAGGAATAAGCGACATAGAACTCGGTGGTGAGAATCAGACATTTCACTCGTGTCCGCAAGTCTCTAATGCGCATGATCTGACCCTGGCCTGAAAAGTGGACCACCAACTACTCCTGCTCATGTTGTTTATTTTTATTGCTCTAATAACCTCTTTTCAGTTTTGTAGTTGGTGTTTTGCAATTTACAACATTGTCTTGTACCTACGATTTGTGATTTGATTTTGCTTTTTGAAATTGTATTAATTTATTTAATACATGTTTGGGAGTGTTTTTGTTTAAGTGCAGTGACTGCAGTGTGCAAAGAGAAACTAATGCTATTTATGTCTATAATTCTAGACAATTCGAAATTAAGTTTTTTTAGATTCTCCAGAAATAAAGAACGGTAAGATAGGTTTGTCCTATTTAAGAGATTTTAGATCTATGATAGAAATTGACATTTCAATCTGTGGCATGAAAATGTTCATGAAAATATGTATCGGCGCCTGCCCATAAAAACTAAAACTGTGATACAAACCGTCAAAGAGATCGCTGGCAAGTGAAATGACATTGGAATTGGAATGGAATTAACTTATTCCTACTCAACTGTGGTGAAATACGTCTCGATGCGTCGGCACTCTTCCAGCACGCCTAGGAACTAGGAAGAATGAGAAGATTTCGACCGGCGACGAGAACTCGTGCCATCACTTGCCATAGGCGTGCGTAACATTATGTACACAAAGAATTGTTCTGAACTCGACAGAAGCTTCTGTTGCATATTGTATCACCCTTAATTTAACATAATTTTTAACTCGCTTCGTATTATATAGGTACAGTGGCGACCAGTTGAAAGTAAACGAATTTTTCCTTAATGTGTCCGATCCTTTCAAATGTCTTGTGTTGACATTTGACACATTGTTGATTTCCGTTGAATATTTTACGTGTTCCATATTACAGTTTTGTTATTTAAGTTCAAAAATGAGTATTATTCATATTTTTCGCGTAGAGCAAAACAGATTTGTACAATCATATTTTTGTATCGTATAATTTGTACAAAATTCGTAGGTACCTCATATTATAAACCATACGAATCACATCAATTAATGGTGCTGAGTTATTTCAGTCGGGATGTATACAAGACTCGTTGACACATAAAAAACATAACATAACGCATAACCTAAAATTTGTAATATGTTAAAAATCATATACTTACAAGTAATACAGATAGATATACGATTAAAATCATGAAGACTAGAGAAACAGCGGATGCCCTTAAAGTGCAATTATTATTTACTATAAAACTAAAACAACTGGGTTAGAAACAAATTAGTTTTTTAAGGCAATCGGCTTTCAGATTGAGCCGCATGATATACATTTCTGTGGATGCTTAAGCCCCGGAGCACCCATGTCGTCGGCGCCCCTGACAGAGTTGAGGTTGGTTGAAAAGAGTGCCCAAGGATTTTACACAGTATTCCCGACCTGTTTATCTTTGTTCCCGACCCGACTACCGGCAGTCGACAGTTAATCTATGCCCACAGTACCGATGGCCGCAGCGTGAGCGCTCTTCATCGCATTGGGATTCTGGGTTTGGGATGCTGGGCATCGCGTTTAACGGCTAGAGTAGAAGAGAGACGGGGATAAAACTCTTATATTATTCATTTCCTTGAATCGAGTATCGAGTCAATGTGCGCTAGCCTGCGACCGGGTTTTGTATACTAACAGAGACGTTACACTACCTATGCGTATAGTGTATTGTGTTGACTGTTGTTATTTTTGTTTTTGCGGTGCGTGTGTGGTTAGGAAATCTTGAATCTTCGTTTGTGGTGCAAATTCTAAGCAGGATACAAATTAATATTTCATGCTTAGTTATTATAATCCAATAAGGGTGGATTTCTCAACGAAAAATTAACAAAGACATGGCCCTCTGCAAGGCAATGGCCAATGCCTTTCTGTCTACAGTAATAATAAGAATCTTTAAAATGTGATTTAGTGAATTAAAAAATATAAGTGACTAACAAAATGGTGCAAATTTATCATTTAACCAGTTTACTGGTTATTGGATTACTAGCGCATCCTGAATTTGGAGCTAGTACGAGTACAGCAACGGAATCTTTATTTGAAACAGGTAAGGTAATACCAGAGACTTATTCAGATACCTTCATAAATCATTGGTAATACAATGGGTAGTTGTAAAATTTAACCTTACCTTTTGGAAGGTGTAATTAAGATATATTTTCAAATAAATGTACCTAGATGGAATTTCCGTTACATAAGCTCTATTCTCATTCAGAATTCCGAATTCCTAATTTCTAAAATCATGCAACGGGATCCATGCCAAGCGTCGATAGGTACCCTGAACCTGAACCAATTCAGAAGGAGCATCCAGGGTGTTCAGACATTCATATAGGGGTATAATTTTGTCAATGTCAACAGATAAAATACCGTAAGCTTGGGGGCTTTAGCCACCCTGGTTGGCATTGTCCAATTTCTGAAATTTGTTGTTTTCCAATATCAAGGTATATATGACTTATACCTACATACTATAACGAACTCAAAACTGAATATAAAAAAGAATTGGTCCCTCATATTTTCGTAAATCGCCTCAGAATGTCCTTGTTAAAAATGCTTGAATTTGTAGTACAACTTTGCCTGTACAAGCGAAACACGGCCTCCGCATATTTTATATTAGGGTCAAGTGGGGCAATTCTAAACGATTTTAAAGTTAATTTTTACTTCTTTAAATATAGCGAAATAATATAAAAACAATTGCTAAATATTTACGACATCCACTTCTACGTTTCTGACGTTTTCTTTTTTCTAACATGTAAATGACATTATTAGAAGTAATTTGTGATCAATATAACAATGGGCAAATGAGTACTTAGCCAACAAGCATACGGTACCTGGGAGCAAATAGCTGTATAAATAGGGTATAGATAGGGTGTAAATAAGGTGCTGGCTGTGTAAAAATTTAAGTGGGTCAAGGCTAAGCTAACAACCACAAATTTTAATGGATATATGTGCATGAAATTTTGGAGATTTTTTGACAAAATAATGTGCAAGGAGTTCAAATGGCTTTTGATGAGCTACACTGTGATTAATATTTTTGTAACGCATTTTATAGTGAATTAAGATTGAAACAGAATGAAAGAACTCAACGTTTTTACAAACACTCGCGGATATAGGTATATTTTACTGTTAAAGACATAATATATATAGCACATAGAAATATAAATGACTTGTATTATTAGCAAACCCTACTTTCTACTAACACATAGGTATAGTTAAATTATGCTCCTTTTATAATGACCACGTGGATATTTTACTAAATGATCATCAACATCACGTGAAAATATTGTTGCTCCAATTCCCGCAGTCGTTCTAAATAACATAAGTATTTAGAGTTCAATGGTTATCGCTAAATGAACTTTAATTTAACGGAATTATACATTTCAATGCAAAATAATTAAACGACACGTTAATTTATTTTACAACGTTTTCTAGCATCTAATTTGTCATGGTTGTCGTTGTCGATGAAGACATTATAAAACTGGTAACTATAAATAAAGCTTTGCATATAGATCAGAAGTATTTGAAATAAAAAAACTCTTAGTCACTACTGATTTCTATTATGCAAATAGGAGAGGGCGTTCTAGCCAGATTATATTAATTTGATTTCAGTTGATACCTACTGAAACTAACCCCCGCCACTCTTCTTATATTCTTATTTATTTCTCTTACTGTTATTTGTTTATCACTACTTCATCAGATGGCCATTCATACATACATACATACATACATATGTACATGCAAACATGCAGATATACATTACACACAATCATACATACATGCACACATACAGCCCTGTATATATATATATATATATATATATATATATATATATATATATATATATATATATATATATATATATATATATATATATATATTATATATATATATATATATATATATATATATATATATATATATATATATATATATATATATATATATATATATATATATATATATATATATATATATATATATATATATATATATATATATATATATATATATATATATATATATATATATATATATATATATATATATATATATATATATATATATATATATTTATATATATATTTATATATATATATATATATATATATATATATATATATATATATATATATATATATATATATATATATATATATATATATATATATATATATATATATATATATATATATATATATATATATATATATATATATATATATATATATCCATCCGACAAAGCAACGATAACAAAACAAGTTGGCCTTTTACGTGATCGTCTAGTTTTTAGTTAGGACACAAATTTACGTTATGATTGTAGTTTTCTTATACCCTGGTTCTTTTAGGGTTTGGTATTACTTGTCTGCAAAAGAACCCTTTGAAAATACTGATAACTGTTCTGACTTGGTGACACTTTGTTTAACTAGTTGCACAGAACTGGAATAAGTGCTAGCCAAGACTATACTTTGTTTAAAGCACAGCATGATTTGTTACTCAATTTCGGAAGGAACACTGACCTCAATAAAATACGGAAACTGTTTTAGGACATTTATTTCGGACCATATTCATATGCAAGGAACAATAGTGCTGTCCGTTTAGACAATCGTCTTACATAGAGTTGCTGCATAGTGAGTAGTTAACATGGTTAACAAACATGATAAGCTACTTGCAGATGAGGGAAACAGACGTAGAGATACCTTGGTACCATTTACTTTGAAGTAATGAATTGTACAACCCAAACAATGAACGCAATGTCATTGCTTATGGCAATAGCCATTTTTATAATAGCGTAGGCAATCAACAAAATGATGTGATTGGGACCCCGCAGGAATTACCGAAGTCTAGTACGGCATAGGTAAAATCTCATGGTGCCCAGGGAAATATCCCTGGATAATCTCGAGTACCTTAGTTAATACAGAACTTGCAATATTGTTTCACAACCGTTGGATCTCTGAAGATTTCGCAGCGGGCAATTGCCACAGACTGCGGACCCCAATTGGGGCCGGAGGTGGCTGGACGCAACTGGGCGTGGTTCCTCAGTTTTAGCATGTCGACTTTCGGGTTGCTAGACAATTCACAAGGTGTGTATCGGGCATTGGTACATATTGAATATAGTGAACCAAAGGCACTCATCAGGCTTTATCCTATATAACCACGGAACAAGTAGAACTTCACACATGCCTGGGAAAAAGTTTCCCTGTATCTACTGAAATCATGGTCAATGCAAAACTGGTGTTATACAACCGTAGAATCTCTGAAGATTTCGCAGGGGACAATTGTCGCCTAGTTCCCCCATAGATATAGCGTGTCGATTCGTTTGGGTTGATAAATAACACACAAGGTGTGCATCGACCTCGGTAAAGACCGAACACATGAAGCAAAAGGCACGTGTCAAATCTTATTCTGTGAAACGTCTGGCGACCCAGAGATGTTCCATACAAACCGCACTTATACCTAAATTTTTACATCCGCCAAAATATCCATCGTTGAATTTCGTTTATGCTCCATGACCCTGCATCCAAACCCCAATACTAACTATGTAGATAGAAAAAATAACAAACCAAAAAAAAAAAAGAAAAATAAAAATAATAAAAATAACCATAAAAGCATTAACTACATGCAAAACAAAATAGCATGAAAAGAGCATGAAAACAAAATAAATAAAAGAGGCATCAAAAAAGACAGACAATAATAAAATATAATAATATAAAAGACAACAACAAAAGACCCAAAAAAATACTAACCTAGACCTAAGGAATTTGTATCCAACGCTTCTTAGCCACAGCTTATGTAAATAATTAACAACTAACAATAGAAAACTAACACCCGCAAACTTCCTACAACATCCCAACCATAGGTCGCAGACAATCAAACAAATAAACGGAAAGTCCAGAACAAAGTTACAATATCAAACACAACAACCGGCAAAAGTATCCTGGAAAGGATAGAGGCCAAGCATTGCCATCACCGACAGTGTGAGCAGGTAGTTTATTGCGTTGTGGCTGACGACCCTCACAGCAGGTTAAAAGACAGCTGATGCAATTACGTTAAGGGTGTTAGACCCAAGGCGTTTGTTTTGTACAACTCATTGCACAGATCAATCAGTGCAATAATATTGACTTACTCTCTCGGTTTCCCTCAGATATATAAACATATTAACGACAGTAGTTGGATCTTAATTATACTAAGATTCAGGTAACACAGAAAAACCAGGGCGAGTACCGTAGGCGAGAACACAGAGTCGTAGATTCAAACATGAATTAAGAAATGTCGCTGTCCAGTCCTACATCAATAATAGTTTAGATTGAATACGGAAATACTTAGAATTAGAATAAACTGATGGAGCGTATGGCAGCCGTAGGAGAGTTAGGTTATTTTACCTAGTGCAGAATATAATGTGAGGTTGCCCTCCATTACTTCCCCGGGTTCGAAAGTACCGTCGTGGGGCGGGACAGCGGACATGGCTGGTCCGGATAACTTGGATCTGCGGGTGGAAATTACTCGCTTCTCGTAGGAAAAATGTGCGTTGCGAACAGACGTATACAGCTAAGCAGGTCTTGGGATAGGCCGTGAATGCTCAACGTCGGGTCGACAGCGCTTTCGCAGACCACCGGAACCTGGGGGCGGCTCGGTATGGTATGCAAAGTGGACAGTTGAGAACAATTCTGCCAAACAAGACGGTCTTGGGGTAGACACTGAAGGCTGGCTGAGTATTCAACAACTCTCCTCGATTGCAGCTAGCGTTCCACGTTTTATACAAAATTTGTAGTGACGTAGGGCGCTAAAGCTAGGGGTTTCTCACGGGAACGTTGGATAATTTGTTTATATTACACATTCCGATCCAAGACGCCAAACACTTGAGATCGCGCGGTTGTTGCATGAATTTCGTTAGCAAACCCTTTTTACTATGTTACCGTAAAGGTACTTAGGGCATCGAGGCTGGCTGCGATCACGTGCACCCAGGCCATGTGGCGCGTGGTATAGGTATTCCGATCTCGAAAAGCTACCCTCGTTTGTTTATGTTAACAACATTTAGATAAAACGGCCGTGGCACGAAAAGCTGTCTTAAAACTTTGCTAAATAGAATATTCGTAGAATGTAATTTTACGTATTTTAATAAATCTGAATTTTAGGATTTTAGCCGGAAAAATAGAAAGCGGAATGGACTTTAATGATTTGTAGATAATTTAGTTTACTATAAAATTATTGCAAACCAAAAGAAGTAAAAGTAAATTAGGAAATTTTCTCATAAAAGAACGACCCATATACGGGGCGTTTCACTACTATAGTCTATTTGTAAACGAAAGATAGTAATAAAACTGTTTTTTTAATTTTTGGGAATTATCTCGGAAATTAATAATTATACAGTATTTATTATGTACAGTAGCCAGCAGTTGAAAGTGAACGATTTTATTTACTTCACGTAATTGTGGCGTCAAATTTTTGAAGTAATGAAGATTTCGTTAATTTGATAAGTATGTCAAAACTGACTTCCTGTTACAAATTCCGTTCCATAATTTTAAACTATGGTGAAACTTAGAGATGCGGAAAATATGCGCATGGTAATTTATTTTAATGCTGGGTGGTTTTTAAGAATTTTAAGTGCTATTGCCAACCTTTTTCGCACCGCAAACATAACTTAAATATTAAGAAAATTGTCATATATGGGGAGGTGACAATTTTTCGATAGAGAAGAAAGTGGTCAGGAGTTCACAACAAACAGAAACAATAGTTCATTAAATTAGTAAGTTATTACTGGATAGGGCTGGAACCTTTGATGTAACAATCGGTGTAGTTTCCGCAAACATCAAAACACTTTCGCTTCGCTCGACGCGCGTTTCGCCAACCAAGTTGGCATCATCCGGAGACGATTAAAACTAATCTTAAGCTACAAAATCTACCATATTTATACTATTTTCACGGTGACGTCACTAATGATATCACCGTGACTAAATTTACGTCTGACTAATCACGCTTCAATGATCGGTTGCTAAGCAAGGCGTAAAGCGGGCTATACGGTATAGGTCCCTTGCCGCTATTCATACTACTTTTACATTTTACAATTTCTATGCTCTCAAATGCATCCAACTGTCTATTATTGGTCACATTTCTAACTAATCTTAAATTACTAATATCTATTCTATGATTGTTGTCAAATTGTTGTGATTCGCACGAACTCTTCGATCCCCATTCTGAACTCTCATCAAAAGCCCCTTGAACTCCATGGAATTTTTTTTTTCAAAAAATCTCGATTTTTTCCATCATGAAATTTGCAATAAAAATCGCATTTATTGCGCTAGAAATTTTTTTCTTTCGGGATTCAAACATTTTAATTAGAAAAAATTGCAAACCTACGAGTTACATGGTAACGTTAAAATGTTTCACGAAGTTCCATGCCTCTACTAGGAGTAGTAGTCATCTTTTTGACAAACGGTTACTATATAATCTAGTTGATAGATTAAAATTTTAGTCGCTCATAAATAATATAGGTAATCTATAAATATTAACATGTTTACAATTTTTTATTTTATTAATTAGGCATTACTTATTTAATCATGATATGGTAATTAATAAGTTACAGTGTTCATTGTTTTTACCAGATAACAATTCAATACCAATGACTGCGTGCCAAGAAATCTTTAGACTACGACCTATGACCCGCATTATCTGGCGACACTGTATTCTTACGATTCTATTAGTACCTATCAACGAGAAATTACATATTTTCGAGCATATTTTCATCAAAATAGAAACTTAAGTTATCGCATTATTACTTTTCGCTGCGAAAGTCGAAGTCTGAGGAATATATGTACGTGAATTTAACGGAACACTTTTAAATAATCGAATGTTGAACCAGGTCATAATTTGTTGCTAAAATGTTGCTAATTAGTTTATTGTTAGTTAAAACACGATCATGAAAAATGAATTTAAATAATCAGGAGTATTTCCAGCCCGAAAAACACGAACACCCTGTATTTTGGGGATATTTTGTTGGAAATAATTAAAAAATATATATATTTATCGCGATTTTTGACATACACTGCCCAACTTATTTAACGCACAACCAAAAAGTTAACTCAAATTTGACGTTATGTATTTTCGACAATTTTTGTTCGTTTTGGTCGATTTTTTTTTCAAATCGTAGGTTTTTCTCTTAGGAATATCACTGTCTTAGTTGTTTTGGTAAAACGAATGATTCTGATATTATACCAGGTGCTATAAAAATATTATGTGTTTTTCCGAAATTTCAAAACGTCCTGTGGGCTATACAAGGTATTGCAAGTTATTGCAATTATAACCAATTTAAAGCCTCATGTTTTTTCTACATTTTCTTTTTTTATTCATTTGTTTATCTCTGTTACTTCATAAAATATCCAATTTTTGAGTTGACGTGATTTTTATTAAATTTATTAACCTTCTTTTTTGTCATGTGCTCATTATTTATTACTCATTATACTGGTTCAATGCCTCATTTTGCGTTCTGTTTTCCTTGATATCTTATAATTTATTGAGAGATGCAAGGTGTTTTAGAAGAGAAAAAGGTCTTAAAAGGACAAAAACTCAAAAAACATACCCAGAAAAATGGATTGCTTTAATCAATAAAACAACGAATAACAGGAAACAAAAAAAAAGTAAATAGAGAATTAGTATCTGGTGTTTCCACCCCTTCCGCGAATGACCTCCCGACATCTTTGGTTCATACTTAAAACCAAAGTTCTGATTAGGTTCCGATCTAGGCCATTCCATAATTCGACTAGGCGTCCTTCCAATTCTTGTAAATTTTGGGGTTGTCGTCCCTCACTTCGTAACCGCCGACCGATAAAATCCCAAACATGTTCAATGGGGTTAAGGTCGGGGCCACGGGCTGGCCAGTCTATGTGATCAATTCCTACTTCTTCAAGATAATTTCTCACGATAAGACTCGTGTGGGGACGCGCATTGTCTTGCATAAGTAAAAAATTGGGTCCTATATAGGGGGCATAAGGCAAAACATGTGCTTCAAGAATGTCTGTGATGTATCTGTCAGAATTGAGATTTCCATTCACAGTTAGCAAGTCCGTTCGCCCAGTCAAAGATATTCCGCCCCACACCATGACGGATCCACCTCCATATAAAGTTGTGTGCAAAAAATTGCATTTACTGTATCGCTCATCGCTTTGCATAGAAGAAAATAAAAAAAAATCGAAAATATTTTTTTAATAACTTGCTGATTTTGTAAATTTACTAGAACTATTGCTGTTTTTCACATTGAACTCCTGAACTCTTTTGTTTCTATTGGGAACTTCCAAGAAATTGATGATTTTAAAAAAGCAGCGCCCGCTTCACAGGACTATTCTGGTGAGTGCCACGGAGCCCTGGCACCACCTTATTTATTAATGTAAAAATTTTATGTAATTTATTATAGATCAACAGATGGCCCCAGCATCAGTCTAACAAATAAAATCAGATTTGTGGAATTCAGAGAAAATAAATCCTAATCCTTGTCGTAATAACAATAATTGTTGTGTCCTTCCTATTGTTTAAAGTTTTTGCCTGCGGCGCTTAATCCGCATGTCATTACAGTCAACAGGGACGTACCCCCTCCCCCGAAATTATTGGATTAATTGACAATCGCCAATTTCAATTCCGGTCGTTTTCGTTTTTTTCGATTTTTTGTTGTTGTTTCTTTTAATTACATGATAACTTATTTGCCGAACAAATCCCTTTCCCGTTTTCTCAAGCTCTTTGCAGGGTCCAGAGCAGATCTAATATCCCTGTAGTGATGCTCTGACCCTCCCATTGATCCTGACCATCATTGGTCATCGTCTATGCCCAGAAAGTTTTTTTATGTTAACAAAAATGCTGCGTTTTATATCTTTATAAAGAAAAACAAAATTAGTTTTTTAGGTAAATAAATGATATGGTGCCCATACGAAAAAATAAGGTCAACTATCATATCTTCGGGATATTTCAAAAACTATCAAAGATATCTTGGATATCTTGACATATAAGATAACCATAAAAGCGCAACTGTTTCCGAGATCCCAATATAGTGAGCGTTAAAAAACCCGATATACACTGCTGTTCAAAATTATCGCACCACGTTAATATTTGCTAAAATTTGAGGTCTCATAACTTTTTTACTTTTAGTCCAATTTTGATAATTTTTTTAGAATACTGTAGATAAAACGACTACTTCAACTTGCATATCCAGTCTTTTGTTAACTGAGGACGGTTTAGGTATTATACAGGGCTAACTAAAAGGTTGTTATATAACCCTAATTTTAAAACACTCGGTGGAATAATTTCGTAACCAAATTCTTTAAAAATACCAATTTTTGTTAAGAACCATTCCTTTCCTACATTTTGTTTTTTGGTCCATGTCTTTAGATACATTGGTTCATTTTTAAGATCAAAATGAATTTGTCACCAACAGTTTACTGTTAATTTACTCTGCTGTTACAAGTGATATGTAAAACGTAGGCGGCGTATGTCAACTAAAAAACAATGATTGGGTGTATGCAATCTCATTTTGACACATTTTTAAAAACAATACGGTGTTGAGGAATATTCAGCAATTTAAAATAATGAATCGTGTGAGACATTTGACAGCAGAAGTATGCGATATGTCTCTCAGATTCTGGGTGTTAAGTCGAATGTTAGAACGTCACAGGGCAACTGGTTCTCACTCCAGGAGACATGGGCAGGGTAGAAAAAGGACGACGAATGTTAGGGATGACCATTTTCTCCGCCAAAATGCTTTAAGAAATCGGACAGTAACAAGTTCGCAATTGAAGAGTGAACTTGAGATGGTTAGAAATATTCAAGTTTCTGCTCTTACTGTAAGGAGAAGACTACGGGAGGCAGGTTTGATCTGTAGAAGGCCCATAAAGGCACCAGAACTTACCAGGGCTCAGATGGTAGCTCGCGTACGATTTGCACGAGCACATGAAAATTGGACTATCGATGACTGGAGGAAAGTCCTATTCTCCGATGAAGCAAGAATAAGCCTAAAATCTTGTGATGGGCGGCAACGTGTGTATAAAAGACAAGGGGAAAGGGAAGCTGCCTTCAATTTCGTTCTAAACGAACCCTTTGGTCGTGGCTCCAAAATGTTTTGGGCGGGTATTTCTTTCGATGGCCGTACGGAGTTAGTCCCTATTCATGCAAAGGCAATGAATGCGGAATACTACGTAGAGAACATTCTCCAGGAGCATGTAATGCCCTATGCTCCGTTTATTGCATGAATATGAAATCAGGACGATTTCATATTCATGCAAGATAATGCAAGACCACATGTAGCAAGAATTTGTGTTGAGTACTTGAATGAAGTCCATATGGATGTTATGAACTGGCCAGCACGAAGCCCGGATTTATATCCCATCGAACACCTTGGGACATCATTAAGAGAGCAGTGAAACGACGTCTACCAGCCCCACAGGACCTTCAACAGCTGGAATAGGTTACTCTTCATGAGTGGGATAATATTCCTCAACCCGTCATTCAAAACCTCATTATAAGTATGCCACGGCGGATTCAGGCTGTAATCCGAGCTAGAGGTGGCAACACAACCTACTAGGGATCAGCTCACATAATTTTATTTCTTTGTTTTCCTTTGTTTTCTTGTTAATTAAAAAATGTTTCTTCTCACCCTGAAAGTTTTTTCAATTGATTTCTGTATGGTGCGATAATTTAGAACCAATGCATCTAAAGACATGAACCAAAAAAACAAAATGTAGGAAAGGAATAGTTCTTATCAAAAATTGGTATTTTTAAGGAATTTGGTTACGAAATTATTCCACAGAGTGTTTTAAAATTAGGGTTATATAACAACCTTTTAGTTAGCCCTGTATAATACCTAAACCGTCCTCAGTTAACAAAAGACTGGATATGCAAGTTGAAATTAGTCGTTTTATCTACAGTATTCTAAAAAAATTATCAAAATTCGAGTAAAAGTAAAAAAGTTATGAGACCTCAAATTTTAGCAAATATTAACGTGGTGCGATAATTTTGAACAGCAGTTTATTTTATAGATACGTTGATCCACTCGATATACAATGGCACGCATAAATGTTTATGTAGACGGGTCTTTTGTAATGTTAACATAGAATCTATTTTTAATTCATGCGTAGGTCAATGGCGTCCAATATGGCGCATGGAGACTCTTAACAACAAAAAAAATTAATGCAATATTAGTATAATGAATTATGCATACTTTCAGCAATACGAGACAATGCCAAACATACATTTATACCATATAACATAATTACTTAATTCATTTGACGAACTCGAACTTCTAATAATAATTATGATGTAAACTATGAACTAGTTATATTAACGCTCTCAGTGAGCCCATTGTATAAAATGCTGATTTATATTTATGCATGCACTCAAGTCTTATCTGTAGACGGGTGACTGTAGATTTTATTGCTCATTGTAAATTCAGTTTATTACGAGCCCCCGTCAAATTCAGTTGATTGTAATAAATTCGCTTCTGAAAAAAGTTTTATTTTTAAAAACACTTTGCCCTCTTTCGAAAACTTAAGTGGCGCAGTCGGTAGGATCACTAAACGGAGAGCCAAAAATCGCAAATTCCGGTCTGTTTTGACAGTTTGTTAGTGAAAGAAACCAAAATTTCAAGTTTGGAGAGGAACAAGGTGCGACGAAAAATAGAATCAGAAGCCGTTGAAGAAGGACAGCATCGCCTAAATTCAACACCCACTGGTAGAGGACCACATCGCCGAAACCAGCTAAGTTAGGAAGTCCAGGGAAGAGGTACAACATCGACCGACTCCTAGTGGCATTAGGTTAAGAAAAACCAAGAAAAACGAAGAGAAACCACAACACAGAGGAAGAAAAATCCACAAAGTTTCAACTAGTTTAAGCTGCCAGGAAATGAAAGTCTTCATCTTACTGCTGTAAGTCGAACATTTTTGCTTTCCTAAAAACTATTTTTTCCATTTAATTTCCCCTGAATGATTTGATTTTCATGTTCTTCAAAGGAAATTGAAATTTGTATATAAAGCGACATCTTGTATATAAAAAATATTCACATTTATTTCATTCAAAATAAATATTCTTACTTTGAACGAAATATAAAATAAAATTTTATGTCAGTAAACTCAGATATTGATATTGACGATTTAGTTTTAAGACTCGATAATCTTTTCACAAGCCAACAAAACCGTAACTCTTTAAGTATGGCAAATCCAGCTCCAGCTCCAAGACCAATAGAATATCAACTTTTAAGACTGTACATTGATAATATTCCAAAATATGATGGTAACCCAAATACTCTAGGAATTTTCATAGACAATTGTGAAACTTTAATAGCTACATTTTCAGACGAACATAATCCCCAAATTAATCAATTTATTTTACGTGCAATCATATCTAAATTAGTAGGTAGAGCATTAATTTTAATTGGATCGCGAATTGAACTAAGAACTTGGAATGACATTAAAAACGCATTAAATTTAAGTTTCAGTGATCAAAGAAATATTGATTGCTTAGAACAAGATTTGATTAATTTAAGACCCCTGAAAAATGAAACCCCATATAATTTTGGCATGAGATGTCAGGATGCTAGAAGCTTAATAATTTCAAAAGTAAACACTTTAGGCTTTGATGACCAAGAAAGAATGATCAAAATTAATAATTATAATAGTTTAGCCCTTAGAACATTTTTAAGAGGACTTTCTGGTCAAATACAAAATAATGTAAGATTAAGAAACCCTGATAGTCTTGAAAAAGCAATGTCTTTAGTGATTGAAGAAGAAAATTTTATGTATAGTCAATATAGAACGAATACTTTAAATTCTCAAGCTACATTTAAACCTATGACACGACTAGCCCCAATAAATTTTAACCAACAACAACCAAAAAATTTTCAGTATAATACTACCCAACAAATACAAAGACCACTGCAGACTCAACATTTTACACAACCACAATTTCCACAAACTTTTAGAAACCCGATTTTCCAACAAAATACTTTCCGACCTCAATTTACACCTCAACCTCAAATAAGACAACCTTTTATTAATAATGCAATGCAACAAAATATACAAAATCCATTTAGACCAAATAATAACTTTTCTACACAAAGAAATCCATATTTTCTGCAAAGACCTAGTCAAATTGTAAGAAATCAACAATTTCCACAGCAAAATAAATCACCGCAAAGTCAAATTAATCGTTTCAAACCTGAACCAATGGATACATCGTCAAGTAATTCTAAGTTACCACCACAAAAGACTTTTGCACAAAATCATTTATTTGCTCAAGATATAAATGAATTTGAGAATCCGTTTGAAAATCAAAATTATGAATGTTACCCAGCACAAGAAAACTATTTAGAAACAGAAACAAACAATCTTTATGATTATAATCAATTTAATTTTAGCGATAACAATTTTGAAGAATATAATTCTGTAGAACAAACCGTACAAAATGAAATTGAAAATAATATTACTGCAGAAGAAAATAATGTAAATTTTCCTCAGGCCAATTCTACAAACAGTGTGACTTAATAAATCTAAATATTATAAAATCCAATTTACCATATATATTTATACCCGAATTAAACGCAAATTTTCTAGTAGATACAGGTAGTACACGTAGTCTCATGGACCCAGAATTAGCACACAAATTTTATAGAAAATACATTTTTAAAGAAGATTTCCATATTCAAACTGCTCACAATATAAGTTATCATGACGAAGTAATGATAGTACCAATTTTTAAAATTTTTAAAATCCCTCAAATGCATAAATTTTATTTATTCAAATTTAGTGATAAATATGACGGACTAATCGGTATTGATTTCTTAAAACAAATAAAAGCAAATGTTGACATCGATTTAAAATTAATAACAACCCCTTGTAGCAAAATTCCTATAATTTATGAAACAGAAGAATTAACGAAATTAAAATATAATCTTAAATTGCAAAATTACACTCTTATAATACCGCCAAGAACAGAACAAGTTGTAAAATTACCAGTGAATAAAGAGAAAGGTATAGGACTTTTAAATTATATAAATTTTGAAAATCAACTAGAATCACCCCGCGCTATAGTAAATATTAACAATCATTTTGCCATAACGACAATACTTAATTCAAGTACAGAATCTATCAAAATTGAAATCAATGAACCTTTTGATGTAGAAATATTAAATATAAACGAATTAAATTTTATTGAAAAAATGGAAACTGATTCTGACGAAATTGATCAAGGTCAAGATAATATTTTAAAATCAAATTTAAAAAATCTTCGTTTAGATCATTGTAACCCAGAAGAAAAACAAGCAATTAGAAAATTATGTTTCGAATACCGTGACATATTTTACTGTGATAAAATTCCACTAACTTTTACTAGTGCTATACAACACAAAATTAATGTAACTAACGAATCCCCTATATTTACTAAAACATATCGTTATCCAGAAATACATAAAAGTGAAGTAAAAGACCAAATTCAAAAAATGTTACAACAAGGCATTATTCAAAATTCAATATCCCCTTGGTCTAGTCCAATTTGGATAGTACCAAAAAAGCTAGATGCCTCCGGCAAACGTAAATGGCGAATGGTAATTGATTACCGAAAGCTAAACGAGAGAACTATAGACGACAAATACCCTTTACCAAACATAACTGACATTTTGGATAAATTAGGCAAAAGCCAATATTTTACCACTTTAGATCTCGCAAATGGTTTTCACCAAATAGAAATGGACCCTAGAGACGTACAAAAGACAGCATTTTCGACTGAAAACGGACATTACGAATTTAAACGTATGCCTTTCGGATTAAAAAATGCACCTTCCACATTTCAGAGAGTCATGGACAATATATTAAGAGGTATTCAAAATGAAACATGTCTTGTATATTTAGACGATATAGTAATTTTTAGCACATCATTACAGGAACATATTGAAAGATTAAAAAACGTTTTTGATAGACTTAGACAAGCAAATTTTAAAATTCAAATTGACAAATCGGAATTCTTAAGAAAAGAAGTTTCATACCTAGGACATATTATAACACCTAGCGGAGTAAAACCAAATCCCGATAAAATTCAAGCGATAAAAAATTTTCCAATTCCAAAAACTCCAAGAGAAATAAAAAGCTTTTTAGGTTTAGTAGGATATTACAGGAAATTTATCAAAGATTTTGCTAAAATAACGAAACCCCTCACTCAGTGTTTGAAAAAAAATTCTCAAATAGTTCATGATCAAAATTTTATATCAGCTTTTAATGTTTGCAAAAAATTATTAATCAACGCCCCTATTTTAAAATATCCCGACTTTTCAAAAAAATTCATATTAACAACAGACGCAAGTAATGTTGCCTTAGGCGCAGTATTATCACAAGGTCCAATCGGAAGCGACCAGCCTATAGCATTTGCATCTAGGACTTTAAATGAATCTGAACAACGATACAGCACAATAGAAAAAGAACTTTTGGGCATTGTTTGGGCAACGAAAATTTTCAGACCGTATATTTTTGGGAGAAAGTTTACGATATACACAGATCATCGACCATTAACATGGCTATTCAAATTACGTGAACCAAATTCAAAATTAATTCGTTGGCGCCTTAAGCTTGAAGAATACGACTACGATATCGAATATAAAAAAGGAAAATTAAATACAAACGCAGACGCTTTATCTAGAATAACTATAAACGCTTTAGAAAATGAATCTATAATAAATAACCCCGGTGAAGTTAACGCAGAAATCCTCGAATACCTAAGAAACCTTTCAGAAAATCCTATTCAAGATGATCCCCCACAATCTACTAGTCGAGAACCAGAAACACAAAATTTACCAGATGAACCTAATATTGAAAACAATGACAATACAGACATGACAACCCAACATACCACTTTTAATGAAACTACAAATAATGGAATTAAAATATTAGACGAGATAATAAATAATAAAGTAAACCAAATTTTAGTTTTACCACACCCATATCCTAAAGTAAGCATTAAGCTAGAAAATTATCAGCATCATAGAATTTTAACAGTCAAAATCCCAGACAAAGATAACGAGGAACTAATATTAGAATTTTTAAAATATTATACTGTTTCAAATAAAGTATATTGTATACATTTTCATACAGACCTTTTTTACCAACAATTTAATAAAGTATATTTAGAACATTTCTCAGAAAATGGTCCCAAATTAATCAGGTGTACAAAACGAGTAAATACTGTAACCGATAAAGAGGAACAAATAATTTTAGTTAAAAACCACCACGAAGGAAAAGTTAACCATAGAGGAATTTTAGAAACATTAGAATCAGTAAAAAGAAATTATTATTGGATAAATATGAAAACCACTATAACAAACTTTATAAACTCATGTAGTATTTGTCAACGTACAAAATACTCCAGGAAAAAACCATATACACCCCTCATGCTAACAGAAACTGCTTCAAAACCTTTTCAAATCATTCATATAGATATATTCACATATAATCAAGAAAATTATTTGACGTTAGTAGACGCATTCACAAAATTTGCACAAGCAATACATGTTACAGGAAAAACAGCTATTCATATTAGTAACGCATTAATAAAATATTTTTCATCATTTGGAATCCCCGAAAAAATAGTTCTAGATCATGGTACTGAATTTAATAATGACACAGTCAAAGAAATTTTAAATTTACACAAAATAAAAATACATTTCACTACCCCAGCACACCACGAATCGAATAGTATTGTAGAACGTTTTCATTCAACCATAATTGAACACTTACGAATATTAAAAGAAAAATACCCAGACGAAACCAAAGATTTAATGGACTATGCTATTATTGGCTATAATAGTTCAATTCATAGTGCAACCAAATATACCCCATTTGAACTTACATTCGGTCATACACACTCCAGGAACCCTAACGAAATATTTTTACCCGAAACATTTTTCGCAGAATATGCTGAAAATCACAAACAAAAATTAGACCATGTTTACCAACGTGTAAATGAAAACTTAAATACTCAAAAGCAAAAAGTAGTATCAAAAACTAATACTCAAGGTGAAAACAATGAATTTAACTTAGGTCAAACAGTTTATAAACAGAATCCCAAAGGTAGAAATAAGAAACATAATAAATTTTTAGGACCATACGAAATTACAGAGATCCTAGGAAGAAATCGTGTAGAAATTACCAATAAACAGAACAGAAACAAAAAAGAAATAATTCATATAAAAGAACTGAGAAAACCCACTCTTGTTACAGGTACTTCTCCTATTCCTACAGCGAATTCACCAACTCCAGATTCCATAATCTAAACAACAATCCTGGACTGTTACCACTAAAACTAGGCAACGCACAAAACAAAATTGACTGCTGGACATTCATTCAAATATTTGATATAAATAATATTATCGAAGAATTTTATTCCCTTCAGACAACATATCTAAGACTAAAAAATGCATTAGAGACTAATATTTCACAAAGTGACTATCGAAAAGAATTTCATAATTCATATAATCTAGTAAACATATTAAAAGACAAAATAACAACACAAATTAATCAACTGAATCCTTTGATTCATAGTAGACCAAAACGTGGACTCATAGACGGATTAGGATCTATCATAAAATCTATATCTGGAAACCTAGATCAGAACGATGCCGAAAAATATGACAGAGCTATTTCAGTATTATCAGATAATCAAATAAAAGTAAAAACTATTATTAACGAACAAATTACACTTCTTCAAAAATCCATTCAGAATTTTCAGAATAATACTCAAGTCTTGGCATACAATCAGTTAATTCTACAATCACGTATTTTACAAATTGAACAAGTTTTAAAATCAGTAGAACTAAAGAACATTGAAACTTATAATTATTTCCTTATTGAAATGGTTATTTCTCAAATAACTACAGCATTTGAAGTTATTTATGATATTTTGGAAAAAATTGAAATTGCCATAACATTTTCCAAATTAAATACTTTGCATAACTCTATAATTAAGCCGGAAGAACTTTTAAATGAAATAAAATTAATTAGTGTTCATTTAATAAAAAACAAATTACCTTTTGACCCAATACTAGAAAATGTACTATTATTTGAAAAAACTGTGAATATAAAAAGTTATAGTAAATATAATAAAATAATATTTATTCTTGAAATCCCCATTGTGGAGCATGATAATTATAATTATTATCATTTATATTCCTTACCAACACCAAAAAGTGATACCTTCGAAGCTATTCTACCACAGTCAAAATACCTTATCCTAAATGAGCAAAATTATATGTTTTCCGACTCAAAATGCCAAGAAATTGCCACAAATGAATTTATCTGTCATGATACCAGTCTTGTAAAAATCGAAGAAGATAGCGAAGCCCCTTGTGAAGTACAAATGTTAAAGTACTCTAAAAACATTACTAATTGTCAGCCAATACCCGCTGAAATCAAAAACATTAAAATCCAGAAGATAGAGAAGAACCAGTGGATCCTCATCGTACCCCAAGACATTGTTGCCGTTCAAAAGTGTGGTGTTAATAAAGATAATGTGCCTCTTAAAGGAACATTTGTGTTAGAACTTAGTTCTAATTGTGAAGTGCAAATAAAAGACGTTCAAATTAGAAACTACCAGAATATAATGAAAAATTTTAAAACTATTGATTTACCCAAACTGGACACCATTAATATTCCAAATAAAAAATCATTTATTAACTTTAAGCCCTTAAAAATGGACGCCATCAACTTAGATGAAATAAAACTTGTACAGGGTGCATTGGAAACTCAACATAAAAATATAAATTCACTTTCAGAAGTTCCAATCCACTTTAATAATATTAGTGTTTGGACAATTATCCTTTATATTATCATAATTGTTCTTATTATTTGTATTTTATATTATTATTTGTATAAGAAACAACTTATATGTAGACATATAACCGCAACTGAGGTTCGACCACAGGAAATACCCAATGTTAGGTTACCAAATCCTGTTGTTGCAACCCCCAGGATTTTAGTCTAAGGATGGAAGAGTTATATTAACGCTCTCAGTGAGCCCATTGTATAAAATGCTGATTTATATTTATGCATGCACTCAAGTCTTATCTGTAGACGGGTGACTGTAGATTTTATTGCTCATTGTAAATTCAGTTTATTACGAGCCCCCGTCAAATTCAGTTGATTGTAATAAATTCGCTTCTGAAAAAAGTTTTATTTTTAAAAACACTTTGCCCTCTTTCGAAAACTTAAGTAACTAGATGATGTTGATCACGAACTATATAGGTACATATAATTAGGTCACAATTATTGAACCATGAATTTAAATAGCTATATAAAAAAAATGTCCTTAATGTTACTGTGATGTTTTTTTAAACAGGTAACTTATATGGCCAACTTAAAAATGATAAATTATGCAAATCAGACCTGAAATATAAATTTTTAATTTATGGAGGCAGTAGCTTTAGTGGCTTTACTATAATAACAGGTACGTTTTAACAATTATAACAGGGCCGCATTATACGATAATTCTACGTGGAGGCTTAGGCGGTGGAGCTTGAGACATTTTTAGAGTTTATATAGAAATTACGATCTTATATTTACATATAAATACATGTTTTTGATAGTGTAGAAACTAAAATATTTATATTTATCCACAAGAATAGCAGGACCAAATCCGGGCCTGACAATAGATAGAAATACTTGACCTTAGGTCAATGCCACCGTCCATCGCGTCATCACCGAACGAAAATATGTTGCTATTAATTGTTCCTTGGCAATTAGGAAAAGGTAAACACAACGTACCAGAGGCGCTTACTAAGAATGTACGTACGTGTAGGTGGGTAAAATATTTAATCTGTCATTTAAAAAAAATGTGAAAAAGTAACCCTTGCACGGAAATTTTCATCAGGGGATTAGTTCTATTGTTTTTCGGTGACGGTGTGTGTCGCGTCAGTAAATTAAACTACCCGTTTAATCCCCAACCGCAAGGTTCTTATTGTTAAATAAACCCGTTGATAAACACCGTCTTCGCAAAACAGAACAGTAATTTACTTTAAATCAAAGCTTGAGCTAACAAACAACATGTAAGTAAAGGTAAAAATGTTAATTGCCACAGCGTGTTTATATCGACATCGACCGCTCAGTTTTTTTTGTTTTCTACAACCATTAACCATAGAGAAAAATAGGAATTAAGGTATATGTCCACAACACAGAACATATACTTCTCCACAAACTCTGAAGCTCGACTGATTTTGGTTAGAGGGCGCCTCGATTAATGCGCACGCCATGCTAGTTAACATTCAAAGTTGTTCAACAAAATTTACATAGTGGTTCAACAAAACAGCATTATATAATATATGTCTCTAACAGTGTGTTTTACTGGAGTCGTGTAAACTGATGATATACTAATGAACGGACACCAAAACAATTAAACTACACTGCGCAACTTAATTAACGCACAACCAAAAAGTTAACTCAAATTTGACGTTATGTATTTTCGACAATTTTTGTTTGTTTTGGTCGATTTTTTTTTCAAATTGTAGGTTTTTCTCTTACGAATATCACTGTCTTAGTTGTTTTGGTAAAACGAATGATTCTGATATTATACCAGGTGCTATAAAAATATTATGTTTTTTTCCGAAATTTCAAAACGTCCTGTGGGCTATACAAGGTATTGCAAGTTATTGCAAATATAGCCAATTTAAAGCCTCATGTTTTTTCTACATTTTCTTTTTTTATTCATTTGTTTATCTCTGTTACTTCATAAAATATCCAATTTTTGAGTTGACGTGATTTTTATTAAATTTATTAACCTTCTTTTTTGTCAAGTGCTCATTATTTATTAGTCATTATACTGGTTCAATGCCTCATTTTGCGTTCTGTTTTCCTTGATATCTTATAATTTATTGAGAGATGCAAGGTGTTTTAGAAGAGAAAAAGGTCTTAAAAGGACAAAAAGGAAAAAAACATACCCAGAAAAATGGATTGCTTTAATCAATAAAACAACGAATAACAGGAAACAAAACAAAAGTAAATAGAGAATTAGTATCTGGTGTTTCCACCCCTTCCGCGAATGACCTCCCGACATCTTTGGTTCATACTTAAAACCAAAGTTCTGATTAGGTTCTGATCTAGGCCATTCCATAATTCGACTAGGCGTCCTTCCAATTCTTGTAAATTTTGGGGTTGTCGTCCCTCACTTCGTAACCGCCGACCGATAAAATCCCAAACATGTTCAATGGGGTTGAGGTCGGGGCTACGGGCTGGCCAGTCTATGT
>CAXKVY010003306.1:0-24157 GCA_964058915.1 Tetropium fuscum
AACCTGGATACAATTTTACAGAACAAGGACGCACTTCCACTTTTTTTATAACTGGTAAATTATATTTTTACGCAAACGTTATTACGCTCTTGTTGTGCACAGCCGTTTTTCGGTTAATAGTCTATTTAACATGGTAACTAAATTTGTCCTTTTTTTGGATTGATTTAATTTAATTTTGCCTGGTGTAGTGGATGAGTGCATTGTTAACATTTTTAGATGAATGACCAGTGGACCGTAGAAATAATCGTTATTTTTATTGTTGGCTGTGCAATTTACTTATTTAACAAGAGGAGAATCTATCTGCTCTCATGGCGTTTGCCCGGGCCTCCAGCACTGCCTATTATAGGAAATGCACTTATGTTTTTCTGTAAAAATGAAGGTAAGTCAGATGAGTGAGATATCTACTACTACTGTTCCTCTCTGGTTTAGAACGTTCAAAGTTTTTAGAAAAAAATTGTCGTTGTCGCCGCTGTAATTTGCAGGAAATCGGTGAAACCACTTGTACACATGTTACCACCCCAAGGAAGAAAAATAATAAAAAATACTTGAAATATCCAGAGTAACTTGAAATGTTCTTACATCAGTAGAATTAAAAAATGTTGACTATTATGCAGTGGTTATGCGAGTTTGGATTCGGGTCGAGCGAAACAAATTGTTAAAAAATAGGTACAACAAATTTATTTTCAGTGACTCAAACTAACAGTAACAGGTAAAAAGTAAATAACAAAGGCATGAAGCTTATTTATAACGTCGGTGTTATCTATTACCGACTTTGCAGTATGCAGTATGCAGTTATATTATTATAAGTGCAGCTTACAATGCAGGATCGTAACTCCTCCCATGTTAACTGAAAAATTATTCTCTGAGTAATTTTTCAACAGATTATATTTGAATTAATTTCATTTGAATTTGACTTGGTGTTTAAGAACTTTGAAATATATTTGCTATAAATCAGGTATAGAATAACAAGCACTAAAATTAAGTATAACATTACAGTCCATATGGATGTTTTGGAAACATAAACAGGAATATTGAGTTTATTTATTTCATTTCTTTGATCTTCCAAGTCTTGTTGCGTTTTGAGTAGTTGATGTATATTAATTAAGTTAAGATTAAAATTTCCTAAATTATAGGTAGGTACTTTATTACTTGAATTTAAATTAATAGTAAGTAGATTAATTGTAAGTAAATCTATAATCTCTTAAAATTTACCTTTGGATTTTTATATGTTCTTAACATATGGTTTTCTATATTAACAGTGCAAGTTGCAAATTGTATATAAATCGATTACATAGCTTCCAAGGAGTGGAATATTATCTCTAATATTTTTGCATTGTTGTATAGCAACTAATGGTTCAGGTGCAATTACAATTAATTTTAATGATATCAGTTTCCATGTTTTTCCAGTAATAATTAGTTTTTAGCTTTTTGTATGTTTCATTAATTCCACGATGATTAGTCTTGCTCTCATGTTGATGTCTGATTAGCATTATACGTCTGATTAGCATCTTTTTTCAATTATATTATTAACATATTTTGTACATTGGTACAATTTTAGAGGTCCGAAATATTTGGTACAATTTTAGAGGTCCGAAAATATATAAATATTTAGTATGTTTGAGAAAATATCGGTATTAAGTCTATATTGAAAATATACATACATTCGTTTTTCTGGACTAACAGTTTTTCACAATATTAGCAGCACTGCCGCTGAGTTATTTCAAGGTATCTTAAATTTTGTTATATTATTATCGTCAATTTTCATTTGATTGTATTTAATATTTGGATGGGAATATTTGAGTTTCTATCAATTAAAAATTTGGTTTAATTTATTATTAATAATGTCGTCTAATATTTCTATTCCCTTATTTTTAGTTTCGTTTCTAGTTGTATGTGCGGTTTCGTCTGCATCGTTAATTTGTATGTCTTGAATTATATTAATTTTAGGAACTGGGTTAAGATTTACGTTTCGACTGTCAAATTTTTCTCTATTAGATACATTTTCTGGATTTTCCTTTTGTACTTGATATGATTCCTGAGTTATAGGATTATCTGGATTTTGTAGGTTAGGATTGTCAATAGGGTTTTCTGCTAGGTCTCTAAGATAATCTAATATTTCTTGATTTACATTGCCTGGATTGTTAATTATTGATCCTGTTTCATTTAAATTTAGTTGGATTCGAGATAATGCGTCGGCATTAGTATTCTGTGTGATTTTTTTTATTACAATGTCCTAATCGTAAGTTTTGGTTGAGCAGTTTATTATAATTGAAACTATTACTATTTAAAGTATTTTTGAGTGACAATTTATCGTACAAATTTACTTCATTTACATTAATTAATTCTATGTCAGAGGATTTGAAATTGTTACTTTGATATTTTTCTCACTCGTATTTATAATCGTCGTTATAGCAAAGTATTTTTTATTTCTACTAATGACTCTGGTATTTCAGTATTTGCTGTTTTGCAATAATGTAATAATCCTATGCCATTGTCCTGGGCAGTGGGCACTTTGATTATCTTTTGCGTTCTTGCAGGAGTTGTTATCTGGTATGACTGCAATTTCTGTGTTGGAGTATTGTTTTGTCGTAACGTAGAAAGGATATGCAAGGTGACATTGGGTGTGATAAGTTGGAAGTTAATAGATATAGGTTAATAGTTATAGGTTATGTTAGCGTTTATTTGTGATAACAAATTTAGTCCTAATAATCCGTTGAATTTATCTGAGAAGTCAAATAGATAAAACTTATGATTTCTTTGAGTGTTGGAGCTGGGAAACAAAGGAATGTTTATAATTTCATTATGAAATGATGTAGCGTGGGCAGTTGATACTTGAAAAAGTTCATGTTTAATAAAATTTGGAAAATATTCATATGCTATACTCTGGTGCTGAAATAGTGTGGAGTGATATTCATACATAATATCACACCACCATCACAATTGAACGGTCTGCCTATTTGCAATGGATCACAGAATTTCTTAGTGTGCAAATTTGTGTACACTCTATAGAAATTGTGGGCAGAACTCATTAGTAACCGGGTCTACCGCTCTCATTGGTGAGTTTTAGGCGATTCTAAATTAAATGAAATTTCATTGGTCAGAGGGAGACGCGGGATTTCCATGGATATATTGACGCATGCGCTGTTTCATGCATGTTTTGGCGCGACAGTGGCATTTCTTTATGTCTTATGCACGGTTGATTCACGATATAAATTAATTATAATATTGTGTTGTGTTAATATTAATTATAATTATAATTATAATATTGTGTATACGTATATTGTGTAATATTGTGTTATACGGGAGTGTTTAGTGTTTGTATGCGATGGAAGCGACGTTCTAAAACCAATAATTCCAATCATAAACGACCGAATTTGACCGAATTAACGGTATTCTGGAATCACTAAAACTGAGGCAGTTGATATATGCGCTTAGTTGACAAAAGTCTGTGTGAATAGTGTGTTTCGTGCAATTACAGATGAGGAACCCATTGCAAAAAAGAAGAAAACGGAAACTCGTGGCAGAAAGAAAATTGACGTCGACGACGCCGACGACGACGATGTCAAATACGCAATTCGCCGGATTATCCATGGTTTCTTTTTTAAAAATGAGATTCCGACACTGAAGATTATTTCACGTGCTGTTTCTGACGATCAATCTTTACCCAAGTTATCTCGGAAAGTTCTTTTAAGAACTATACACGAGATGAATTTTCGTCATATAAAACGAAATCGGAAAAGTCTTCTTATTGAGAAAAAAGAAATTGTTTTATGGCGAAGAAAATATTTGGAAAATATGCAAGATTTTCGGATGTCAGACAGAAAAATTTATTATTTAGACGAGACTTGGGTAAACGAAGGGCATACCGTTTCAAAAATATAGCAGGACGGCAATATTAGTAATAGAAGACAGGCATTTATGGAAGGATACTCTACAGGACTCAAAGCACCATCTGGTAAAGGACGACGGCTGATAATTACGCATATCGGAAGTGCATCAGGATTTCTGGAAAATGGTTTAAATGTGTTTGAATCGCGGCGAACAGGAGATTACCATGAAGATATGACAAGCGAAGTCTTTGAGGAATGGTTTTCTTCCATATTGCCTTCTATAGAACCTGGTGCAGTTGTTGTGATGGACAATGCGCCTTATCACGGCCGGAGAATGGAGAAGTTGCCAACTTCAGCGTGGAGGAGGAAAGGGAAGATTTTAGAGTGGCTAAAATCTTCTAATCAAAAAGCCTGGATTGTGATGATAATATGCTAAAAGTGCAGCTCCCCAAAACCCTCTTTTCCCAACGGGAAAAGAGTCGGTACATTAAATACGTAGTCGATGAAATGGCAAAAGCTCACGATGTGACAATACTTATTGTTAAATAATGCCATTAGCAGAGTTACTGCGGAATCTTGGACTAAGTGCATTGTGCACGTAAGAAAAGAGGAACAACGCATGTGGGATCTAGATACAAGGCTGGAAACTTTGGTAGAACCCCTTATAATCGGTCTCGGCGATAGCGCCGATAGCAGTTTCAGTGGTAGTGATAGTGAGTGTGACAGTGAATAATGTGAAATAGTACGATAACCTGATTCTTTCGTTCTGAACAAATTACATAGTGATATAGTGATATATAGTGATGTTAGGTGTAGTTTTAGCATGGTGGTAGATGTCGTTAGATAGATTCAGAGGGGTCACCTGTGTGTAGCTGGCTACTCCTACGTCCTTACAAACGGCAAAATTCTACAATATCTGTTTTGATTATCTCTCTTTGGCTGGGTAAGCATTAACTGTTTTAATCTCGTTTTTAATTAACTACAAATCGCCCTGAACTATAGTTATTTTAAACTAAATATTACTAATTTAGTTTAATTATAATTAATGCAAGTAATACTATATTAGTGTTATATGAATAATACTAAAAAAATATTAGTTTATGAATGAACTTGATAAAGAAAACTTATAGAGTATACATATCACACATTTTTAGAACCATCTAATAACAGTATTTTTCTTAAGATAATAAAAAAAAACCATCACAAGTACACTTAAAAACAATGTTAATAACTTGGATATTTTATTTAATTTTTTTTATTCTTCCCCCTTCTAAAATGATACGCCTATGGAATTTTGTTCCTTTCGCCCCTCATCTCCCTGAGCCGTCCATATGCTGGTGATGAATCACTCCACACTATTTCGGCACCAGGGTATAGTATAGGATTTATAAAGCTTCTGGTACTGCCTCTGTCAATTAGAAATTTAGCGTTTAATTCTGGGATAATTATGTTTGGAAGTTCTGGTGAATAATTATTTAAATGTATTATGTCGTATTCTCCGTACTCAGGGTATTGTGAAAATCCTAATTTATATCATTGGGATTAAACGTTTCTTGTTGTTCTGTATAGCGATAAATGTCGTATTCGTTAGAATTTAAAGGTGTATCATTTAATTCAGAATCGTAATGATTAATTCAGAATCGTAATGAATAATCATTATTTTGTAAACTTTGATTGGCAGTATAATCATTTGGTGGTGTGTTTATTGAATTTTGATTATCAGTAGATTCATAATTAGAGTCTGTTTGCTTGAATGGGTTCTCAAAACGTATTTCATTCATGACTTCTTGGTTAAATAATTATTCATGAGTAAAATTAGGTTTTTGATTAGGATTATTTTGTAAATAATTTGGTCTCTTAAACGGGTTGTATATTTCCCGGTTTTTTGGTTGGCCAAATACTTGACTATTTGTCGGATATTTTTGAGTATAATTAGGTTTTGGTGTAATTGGTATTGGGACTTGAGGAAAGCGTGGTGGAAAGTTATTTGTAGAATTTGGTTGAATATTATATAGGTACTTGAGGTGGTATAGCTATTCTGCATATTCATCTGTGGTAAAGTCTGAGGTCTATTATTTGTCATTGGTTTTTGATTTTGATTAAATTGATTATTATTATTATTTTTAACTCCTAAATTTAAATTGTTGAAAATTTTCTTCCTCTTGTACAAAACTCATAGCTTGCTCTAATGAATCTGGCTTTTTACTGACTACCAATTGTGTGCTATACGGTAAATTATTTATATATAAGTTTTTAAAGCGAAATCATTATAATGGTCTATTTTCATTAATTTAATATTGTGCTCGTCGCCACTAGCATTTAATTTAGCAAATAAAAGTCTTCTAGTGTCTTGAAGTCTTATTCCAAAGTTTAATAGACTTTCGTTTCTATTTATTTTTGTATTTAAGAGATCTTGTATTAAACAAGCGATACTTCTTTGATCAACGAATGTAGTTAGCAAAATATTTTTATTTAATTGCCAATTATTTATGTCTGATCGAGAAGAGATTAGGTCTGCTGCTCGTCCTCTTAGTTTAGAAAATATAGTATCAAGTAAACAAATATTTATAGGTGCATCAGGGTTTGCTCTATTTTGAAATGCTCGTAATAAATTCTCAGATGAAGTTACAAATCTCTGTAATAATTTGGGGTTACCATAGACATTTGGAATATTATCAGCTTGGTATGTTAATAAATAATAATTTATTTCTGTAATTTTTTGATTTTCTGTTGAATTATTTTCAGAACTATCTAGATTTAAATTGTATAAACTATTTAAAAGTTCGTCCAGTTTAATATTAAAATTTTATAATACAATAAATAGTTTTATACATGTTTTTTAAATTTGGGTTAAATATAAAATGGGTAATATGCAGTGATAAAAATAATAAATTTGTATGCTTACAGTATTAATATCAGTAAAGATGTTTTCATTTTACAGATGTTTTCTAGCTTGGCTCAAACTTTTCTACACAAGAATTAGGGCTACTCGTGCGGTTTCTGAAAAGTGAGTGCACGATCTTGGTTCTTCATGGGCTTATGTAAACTAGTTACAAGTGCAAAGTCACACGATGTTTTCTTTGCTTCGGAAAGGTTGGATATTGCGATTATAGCCCGCAATTTCCGGTTAATCGAAATTCCTTTACTTTATATTTTTTCTATATTTTTTTAAATCTACGACTAATAATTGATATATCTAATACAAAACAATACACATAATATAACAGCAACAAAAGTGATTGAATTTTTACCATTGAATTTTATATGTTAGTAGTGTATTTAGTCCTAGTTTTGATTTAGATACAATAGTGCAGTGGTTGGTCTCTGTCTTAATAGGGGATTTTAATATAAATGATATAAAGAATTTCCTTATATTTAAATTCCACGAAAGCAATTATTCCTTTTTGTAAAATATTTTGAATAATATTTTATAAAGAATTACTTGTATTATTTTCATGTCTCATAATTCGGTTTTATCGCTTTATATAAAACAGCATTATTTCTATTGTTTATAAATGTTTATACAAGTTCTAGTTACACATACGTACTGAAACGTGAAGACCTGTTTTTATTACAAAATGCAGTGTTTTGGTAAAAGGCAACTATGCTTCCTGTAAAAATAAGTAAATTGGTAAATCCGGCAACGCTGCTTACATCCGATTTAAAAGGAAGAGGTCAATGAGCCGTGGCGGCGAATATCAAAGGATTTTGCCATGTGTCGGATCTATATTTTTTCGTCTATGGTTGAAGTGCCCAAAGAATTTCCTAAAATCCTTGTTTTATGACTCAACATTTTTGAAAATCTAAAATTTGTAGATTACGACTACGTTGAAAAATGGTTTCTTGCAATAAAAGCAAAAAAGATAAAAGAAAGGGGGAAGGGGCATAATATTAGCTCTTAAACTATTCTTCAAGTACACACAAGTGACAGAAGTTGGAAACATTTATTTTATTAAAGTAAAATGTTGTGCAGAGCAATGACACAATGATTTGCTACTATCATACAATAATTTGCTACTTCTAAGTGCACTTCCACAATAAATTGTTTATTATAATTTTCAATCTGAATATTGGGACCAAATCAATGCCATTTTGCTCATTTTGGACAATTTCCTCGTCGTTTGATGATGTGCTTATTTTTTGTCCAGTTTAATTTGTTTTCGCTTAGGTAAATACAACGTCGGAAACTCTGATTTGTTAAGAATTTTCCATTTCCCTAAAAATAAAATAAGTACCTAATCAAAGCATGGAATAACTTAATAATAGGTATTATAATCTTTACCCATGCTAGTAGCAGTATAGCAGTCATCAGTAAAATGCTTTGAGCATATCTTGGTATACTTGCTAGGTTCCTTGCCGGACTATTATGCTATTAACCATTTCTTCCTCATTAAAGCACAGTTGGGGAACTTATGAAACATTAAATCCTTATATTTGTTAGCCACAGATGAACATTGCGTAAGGCATAACTACTTATAAAACTAACAAAACTGCACACAAAGTCTAGACAGGCACAAAAAAATCACGAATAAATTCGATTGAGCAATGAAAAACTACACACGCAGATAAAACGCGAAAATTACATGAGATAAAAATGCAATCATATTTTTAGGTTATGATTTAATACTTAACATTGACTGCAGCGCCGTCTATATGTAAAAGCTCTATTATGAAGCATTGTTGAAGACACATGGGAAAAGTTGGCGCGAGATGGAGATTTTGTGAGACAATTAGTTCATTTAATGCAACGCCGTTTGATTGAGGTTAAAACAAGAAACGAGTGCATGGCCAAATATTAGAAAGAACTCACATTTTTGTTTTGTTTAATAATTTGTAGTCGTATATATGTTCAATGCATTAATTTTTTAATTTTTTTTATCGATGTTCAAAACGCAAGAATTCTTATGATAATGTAGGTATGTGGTTGTGGTTGCATGTGGTTGCTGGCGATAACCGTTCTAGTTGGGAGTTCCAAGTGTGCGCATGTGATTGTGCTGTAGCAGACGGTCTGACCATAAACTACCTGAGAAGGCGATTAGACCCTAATTAAGGGAATTATTACCTGTAGCCAGGAACTACGAAGTGGATGCACCACATAAACCGTCTTTTACAAGACGTTAGATATAAAATCGTTGAACTGCCTACCTAGGCTTTTCAAATTTTAACTTTCTGCTAAGACATATTAATAATTTTTCACAGGTTTACCAGCCAGCCCTAACAACTGTCGAGGAGGAGGCAGCTATCATAGACAGGGACGAGTTCCTGTCTAGTCCAGAGATGGCATCTCCGGAGGGCCCTGCGCAGTCTGTGCAAGAGGCCCTAGTAGCAGCCTTTCAAGATGAAAACGCCCAGCTGCGGAGGCTGCTCGAGGCCCAAACAGAGCAGCTCAAGGCCCAGGCGAAAGAGGTCCAAAAGTACCGTCCGATGAGTGTCACATTAAACGAAGAAGTGACCCCAAGAGCGAAGAGGCAGGCAGCCCGAGGGGCCCCATAATAACCGCCGAGACCAGAGAGGCCCAAGCAACGGAGCCCGAGGAAGCCGCGGAACAAGAGAACGGAGCACCTAAGAAGGACAAGGTGCCCCCATCATCCTCAGGAACAAGGACCTGTGGACAGCGATGAGCGGCAAGCTGAGCATAGCCAGGGCGAACTTCTTCAAAGCGAAGCTCACAGCCGAAGGCATCCGCAAAGAGCCCACGACCCCAGAAGACTACCGCAAGATAGCGCGGATCTGCAGGGAACACGGCGTGGAATTCCACACTTTCGTCCTCCCTGAAGAGAAGCTGCTACAAGTATTTATTCGAGGGCTGCCATCCACAATGACCGGAGCCGAGATCGCAGAAGATCTGGTAAAACAGGGCTTTCACTCATCTTCCGCGCAGAGGATGTCAAGCCGTAGGACCAGCAAGAAGCTCCCGCCGGTACTAGTACAGGTACCAACTACACCAAGTGGCGATTCTGGAGGCGTCCCGATGCTACCAACTCATCGTCAGGGTGGAAAGGCAGCGAGCACCTAGAGAGGTCGGGCAGTGCTGCTGCTGTCAAAAGTACGGGTACTCCCAAAGGAATTGCACGGCCAAGCCCACGTGCGCGAAATGCGGAGAAGATCACTGCACTTCTAAATGTAAGAAGACACGAGAGCTGCCAGCGAAGTGCACCAACTGCGGAAGAAGCCACCCTGCCAGGGGATGCCCACAAAGCACCCCAGAAGATGACGCAGCCAGCAAAACCCCGACAAGCCCCAACAGTAACCACAACAAATACAGGCATGCCCACCAAAGCTACTCCTGTACTAACCGTTTTTTAATTTTCAGAAGCCACAAAAAAGACAAGTCAGGCTCCACCCAAAGTCCAGGAGAGCCCTGAGACGCAGCAACCTCTCAACATGGAGTTGATTGCCCAGTTGAGACAGGCCTTAAACCAACTGTTCACGGACCTTCCAACCCAGAATGGCCAATAGAGTGAAGCCTGATGCCCTGCAGATCACCTCTTGGACCGTCAACGGTGTTAGAGCCTGAAAAGTAGAGCTATAAGAACTTCTAGCGGGGACCAAAATAGAAGTGATCGCCTTGCAGGACACCAGCTTGGAGCCTGATCTCAGGTTCAAGGTACGAGGCTACCAGATCCACCGCAAAGACCGGAACAGAAATGGGGAAGGCGTAGCCTTGCTAGTTAAATCCAGCCTGGACCACCATGCTCTGGCACTCACCACGGACAATATGGAAGCCGTCACCGTGGTAATAAACACCAGGAGGAAAGGAAATATCAACATCACAGTAGCCTACCTTTCTCCGCGAAGTCAACTGCTCAGCGAGGATCTGGAAGCCCTACTACCACCCGCGGCCCAAGGAATCGTCATTGGGGACCTGAATGCGAAAACAACGGATTGGAATACCGCAAACATCGACCACAGAGGACGCCAGCTATGAAGATACCTGGAGCACCGCAACATCCTGGCGCTGGGACCTCCGTAACTTGCCCACTTCCCCTCTCACGGAGGGCGACCAGACGTGCTGGACCTTGCACTCGTGCGCAATGAGCCTATGCAGTTCCAATTCGAGAACCTCAGGGGGGATCATCGGACCACGACCCTATCATGCTCCTGGGCATACCACAGTCGGACACCAACGAATGGTTCACCAAGAAAAGGACGGACTGGCCGAAATTCCAAGCCCACCTGCAAAGATCCATTGAAGTACCCCGAATCGAGGACGAACCTGCAGTCGAAACAGCCATCGCCCACCTCGAACGGAAAGGTGCCAGCGGAACGGAAACCACCGTGAGGCGGAAAGCAGACCCAACCGGAGAAATTTAAGAAGAGATCAAGCAACCAACTAATCAGGGACCGCAGAAGAGCGAAGAAACGCGCTATCAGGACACAGGACCCAGCGGATAAGCACTTAGTCAACCAACTCAACCGGAGAGTCAAGGGAGCCCTCCAAGAGTACCGAGGCGAAAGATCGCAGGTTCATCTGGAGTCCCTAGACCCCCAGGATAACAGCCTATGGAAAGTGCAGCGAGCCCTAAGGTCTACCCGAAAACCAATTCCTCCAATCCACAGCGAGCGAGGACTTGTCTACACCCGACGAGAAAAGACGAAAGCTTTCGCTGCAGTGTAGAGAGTTCGACCCGCCGTACGAGGATGAGGACCACGTAGACGAAGTGAACCGAAGGACTAGGCGGCTAAGATGACAGCCAGACGAAAACCAGATCCGACCAGAATCTCCAGAAGAGATCATAGGTATCCTGGCCCACGTCAACGCACGGAAGGCAGCTGGTCTAGACGGGATAGAAAACCGGATTCTCAGGAAGCTCCCTCGTAAAGGAGTGGCCACACTTGTGGCTACCACAACCGCTATTCTGAGGCTCCGGTATTTCCCCTCCAGATGGATAAAGGCAGACGTGATTTTTCATTCCCAAGCCCGGAAAGGACCACCATTTCCACAAAACTATAGGCCGATCAGCCTACTGCCAGTGATGAGCAAAATTGTCGAAAAGGTCATCCTACGAAAAAGGCAAAGTTCACCGCTCTACTGTATCCGATGTTAGCCAGAGACAAGAGGCTGAAGAATAAGACGACCCTCATAAAGACCGTCTACGCCCACAGCTGACCTACGCATCCACCGCATGGGAATATGCAGCGAAGACGCACCTCTAGAGGATCCAAGCAGTGGAAAACATAGCACTTCGGACTGCAGTAAGCGCCCCATGGTATGTGACCCACGGGGTCATCTATAGGCACCTAAAGTACAAGACGGCCACGGAGATGATCCGAGGACCACGCCAAGAAGCTCTACGTCATCGCAGAGGACTACGGGAACCCGCTGATCCGGCTGGCTACGGACTACGATCCAGAAGAAGCCGGACCTCGCAAGCGGCCAATGACCCAGATCAGTATAAGATAATCACGATCTTATGTTTCAGCAAGACTGATGCGAGAAGAAGCAGTCGACACCGAAGAAAAGAACAGGACCAAAGAAAACGGATCGAGAAGACACTAAAACAGCCCAATCCGGTGGACGGCGAGGCCGACTGCCTTGCCAAACTACATACCCTTACCTTACCTGACGGAGCCAGTGAGCTGATAGTTGCTCATCTCTCGAGCTCCGTCATCCTGAGCTACAATGCTCATCCTCCCATATCAACCTGAATGCCGCCCAGCCGGGCCCGGCGCTCTACCAAGCCCGGCGAAAGGCAGGAAGGATACATCAAACACCCGACCCGACACCCCCGGGGATAATACACACCGACGAAGAAAGTCAATAGCGCCAAAGGTAAGGCTCTGCTGGTGGGGCCCATCAGCCAGGACCGGGGGAGGCTGCGTAATTTCACGTGACATTGATCACATTTGTGGGGAGGGTCACGTGAAATCCGCGGCTTACCGAGGCGGTCTCGGCCTACATAAATATTAGGGGTAAAGAGCGATAGTACCGCTCGGCCCCCTCCTATCGAGGTCACATCTTTAGCCAAGAATATTGGCGCGCGCTGGCGATACCCGGACCCAAAATAAGCATCTAAAATAATACAAAAATCTCCGGTAAGACTTGTTCTCAATTTTATTGCACAGCAGTGTACATAGAAAAAAAGGAACTGTTACACCCTATATAATGTAGCATCAGGTGGAAACTGACCTTCAGTTTAAATAAACCACTATTATACCTATAACATATAACAATTAATTTGGGATGGAAATTAACTAGGTACTCTAGTTTAGCAACTAGAGTTGGACTAAAGAAAATAAAGAGATAAATATTCCAAAGCCGTCAACATGGACATAACATTATGAATAAATAAACAATTATCAGTTTCAATGATGTAAAATTAAATTAATGACACATTGTATAGTTTCGTAATACGAGTACTTTTTTGTAAGCGTTGCCATCAGTCTAGGCGGCGTCAATGAAACCCTGTAATCCAAGTAGGTAATCACTCAATTCTAAACAATCTTTGTTATAACAGTATGACAGTATATCTGAGCCAAATGATCACTAAATGCACCTACTAATTTTTAATCGCCTATTTATATGATAAAATACCCAGATTTACTTTTCATATTTTGATAGAAGAAAAGTGGAAGACGATTGCTATACACGACACACGACTGCCATTGCTTACAAATTTAAAATGTTTTGTTTCCTATAATGCATTTATGTCGTTTCCAGATCTATTTGAGAGGGCCGTTGAGTTGTCTTCCAACTATCCTAGTCCTCTGAGATTCTGGTTTGGCACAAAATTTTCGATTATCATCACAGATGTCGGCCAAGCAGAGGTACCAATGATTGTCTATTAAATTAAAATAAAATAAAATAATTCAAGTCAATTGTTTTAGAAAGTAATGTCTTCCGTAAAATTTGCCACGAAAGATAAAGTCTATAGATTCATAAAAGAATTTAATGGAGAAGGACTGATATCAGGCTCCGGTAAGTACCAAATTAAGGACCTCTTGCTCTTTTTTCATGAAAACTGAATATTTTATGTAACCTTATCCCTTATTACTTTTTGCAATATTAAATAGAATGATATCCACGTTTTTGTAGGTCCAAAATGGAAAAGAGACAGGCGTCTAATGTCGCCTTTATTTCTGAAAAAAAACATAATGCCATGCTTTCCCTACATCGTGCATCATGTGAACATTTTAGTGAAACTTATGGAAGAAAAAGTAGACCAGAGTGAGTTTGATGTCGATCATCTTATCCACAGATGCGCTACGGATTTTGTAAATGGTAGGCGCTATTTATCTAGAATACCTACATTTAAACAATCAATGTACGCATTCCTTTTTGCACATAATAATATACTTACATTAAAACAATATTTTTTAGAGACTATCATAGGTGCAAAAACAAATGCCCAAAACGGTGAATTGGATGTATTTTTGAAGTATCTGAAAGTGTAAGTACCTGCAGTACATATTAGTAACATGTTTTAAACATCTATTTTGTATGTGCTATTGATTAGAATGTTGCTGTTGATTAGAATTATTTTGTTTACAGAGAATATGCTGTAGTTCATGCGCGGATAGTTAAAGTGTGGCTACAGGTCGAGTGGATCTTTAGGCTAACATCATATTGGAAGTTACAGGAAGCGGGGAAAAAAAATATACATGGATTTTTGCGAAATGTAAGATACTTACATAAGCTGTTTTCTAACATTTATTTCCGTTTTGAACATTTATATTTAACAGTTTTTAACATTTATTTTATTGTCGTAGGTGATTGAAAATGTTAAGGAAAACCACGCTTGTACTGGTAATACCAAGAATACCTTTCGAAATTTATTGGACCAGCTACTAGATATCAGAGATGAAGTTCCAAGTTTTGCCACAGACGAAGAACTGCTTCACCATATCACCACCTTATACTCAGCGGTAAGCATGACCCCATACTAACTAACACTAAAGTAGTTTCCAGAAACACCAAAACACGGAACACTACAGCTGGCATGATCAGATGGTGTTCAAATGTGCCTATCTCGTAACATGAGTCCGGTAGAAGGTTTCTCAACGTAATTATATGTTTTTTTGGGTGCTGAATACGAATATGAATGCTGCCTCGTAGCAACACCGGCTCAGGTCGAAAAATGCAAAAATTACTCGATATTTTCTGAGCTATTCAGGTTTTTCGCACTTATATTGCAAACGATGCATAGTACGGAAAATATCATTGTATTAAAAGTTGAAGAGCATTAAATTCTGTGACGAATGATTTTTAAATTTCCAAATTAGACCGATTTATAAGATCGCCATCGTCAACCGAAAAAAGGCAATTTTTCCAACTATTGAGAAAACTGCAATAAACTCGCTTTTAGACGTTTGTGATTTGAAAACAACCACTCGTAAAAATTCGCCCAATTTGCGACAAATCGCACGATATTACAACACTGCTATGTTGGTCGTTGGGTGGGTTAGTTTGACCCAGCCATCACAGCCTGCCAGCCATCACAGCCTGTGTGCTCAAAACCTGAAAAACTCCGAAAATTGCGTTATTCGACCTGAGCCGGTGCTACGAGGCAGCATACTTCAGATACGTATTCAGCACCTCAAAAAACATATAATTCCGTTGAGAAACCTTCCACCGGATACATGTTACCGAAAAACTATACCATTTGATCAGGCTAAGAGATAAAACTAAAGTTATCCCAAAACTAGGGTTTATAATTAGGGTTTTTTTGTTTTTTTCTTGAAAATATTTTTTAATTAGCGCTTTTTCCTTCTTAAACCTCTCCTTATTGAGAAGGAAATATAATAAGCGATGGAATAGAAAATTAGAATTGCCATTTTGTACGCACAGCGATGAGTCTAAACCATTAAAAGTTGTTTTAATGTATTTCTTGATAGATGAACTACTCTCAAACCAATACTTAAAAAAATTAGTGAGCTCAAGAGGAAACCGAGGTTCATATGGAAATAATACGAATTTTTATATTTAATTGAATTCTTTCATTTCTCATGAATCTTTCAATTTGTACAGTCGAGGAATTTCGAAGGTTCCTCCTTTCGAAGGTTCCTTAAATTTACGTTTTCTAATTATCTTATCATTTAAACTTATAGAAAACCCATTACCTTCTTATATCTTTATAATCTATCTAATACCTAGTTTTTTCTTTCTTAACACCTCTCTTGATTAAGAGGAAAACTTAATGTGATGAACTAGAACTAGAAATTTAAAATTAACCCTCGCCATTTTGTATGGAGCACAAGGTTCAAAGTCGCTGGAGAACAAAACATTTTTCTTTTCGAAAATCCTATGAAAATACTCGAATTCGTCTTTTCTTCCTAAGGCTGTATGATTCGAGTAAAGCCCTAAGAAAGTCTAACAGTCCAGGGAAATAAAAATTTCACCTTCTTGCAATTGAGTATTATCGACTTTTTGTATTCGGCAAGCAATCTAGATACACCTGTAATCTACTACTTGTATCCAAGTAGTATGTAGGTAACCATATTTTGGAGTACCAAAGTTGGAGTACCTAATAAGAATATTATTGTTAGTTTGAAATGTTTTAGTCCGAAGACACCATTACTACAATATCATCATTTGCATTGCTGCTACTTGGAATGCACCGTAATATACAAAATAAAGTGTTTGAAGAAATAAGCGACGTTGTTGGTGTAAGGGATATTGAAGAAAGTGATCTTCCTAAGTTGGTGTACATGGATATGGTTATTAAGGAGACCTTGCGATTGTTTCCAATCGCACCTTTTATTGCTAGAGAATCTTCGCAGGATTATCAGTTAGGTACATAATATTTCACATTTATTTAACGTCAGTCTCTTTCGGCGCGCAATCAATGACACCAGTTGTCCGGCTTCACAAAAATTAAAACTGCCTTTATTTGATGCCTAAGATCTTATAAGCAAAGCACCAGCTACGGTATGCATACTTTCCGATTGGTGGTATATCCACTCCACAACCATTAACTAAGATTACATAGCTTCTGCGTTTTAAGCTATTTTAACGTTCATTTATTGTGAGGTTTCCTTTAAGACTTAGGTAGTTATATTTATAAAACTACCTATTTTACAATATATTTATAAAACAAAGGAAAAGTGATTTTCGATGCTGTTTTCATTGGGTTTGGGTAATACAACTACAATTCAATGGCAATAAAGAAGCTGATAAATTAGCCAAGAAGGCGGCCAGCCTGAATATTTTTGAACCTCGTCGTTCCAGTACACTACCATTTGCAGCGACATCACAAAAATGATCAAGGAAAACACCCACATGAAATTTAAGAACTTATGGGATGATATAAAAAAAGCTGCCGGTGGGTTAGAAATCTCTTAAATATGCCAGAGAAGAATTATCTAGCAATGTCCAGAGGAAACCGTGTTTTCAACATTAGGAATGGCGAGTATAAAAGAAAGATTTATTTTCAAGCTATCATTTATTACTTGTTCGTTGTCACACTCGATAACACCGAAATAATAGTCTTTCGTCTATTTTCCTTCGCGCCAGTGGCATGATAGTTAATGCATAGATAACATAGATCATCAGCTGAAATTTGGAAAGAAGTTTTTATCGAAAACCCAACGCAAGTTCCGAAATATGTAAGTAAATCAGGTAAGGCTTTTTGTCAGGGTTTCGAAAAAAAAATCATGTGTCAAAAGCGAATCGAAGAAGTCGTTTTGCATATTCCTGAAATGGCGCCATCTCGCATGGAATGTCCAACAATGCAAGCAAGTGTTAATAAATTTGGTTCTGATGGAAAATGTTTCACTTGGCGTCCACAAAATAAAGGGGTGATTCTCAATTTATAATAAAACCCGTAAAATTTGGAGATGGTTCAATCATAGTATGGGGTATGGGGCTGCTTTTCTTGGAGTGGTATTGGTCCACTTTCGGAATAAATCGCAAGAAAAATCGCAAGAAAACATAGCGGTACTTTGGAAATTTTAGCATGACAATAATCCGAAATATTCTGTTAGGAGAGTTACTGACTTCAAAATAATCATGGAGAACTTCGATAATGAAATGACTTTCTTGTAGGATAGACCTTAACCTTATAGAAAATTTCTGGATGATAGTTAACAGGAAAGTAGAATCGAGAGCTTTTCAAAATGTTGACGAATTATTTAGCGGCATGAGGCAAGAATGGGCAGATATTCTAGTAGAGATATGTAAATATTCAGGAGAGTCTATTCTTAGAAGTTGGTTGAAGCTCAAGTAGTTTTTGAATTCACATTTATTAATTTCAGAATATCGAATATTAAATTAATAATTACTGTATTTTCCAATAAGTCTGACGCCACTTATAATTATAGAATATAAAATATAACTCATAAAATATTTCTTGATGCTATGATTATATTGACAATTTTAATGGGTATGTATTTATAAATGTTTTAGATGAATGGCTGATCCCACAAGGCTGTACAGTAATAGTTGCCATATACAACATTCACAGAGATGGAAGACATTGGGAAAAACCGAACGAATTTTATCCTGAACATTTTTTGCGAGAATCGGTAGAAACGAGACATCCTTATGCATTTCTACCATTTAGTGCAGGACCAAGGGGATGCCTAGGTAAAATATACTACAATAATTAATAAACTAAGTTTAGTACAAACATTAAAACAGATACAACAATAGGGAACGTAACTAAAATTTTAAATATAAAAATAATACTAAAAAACATAGCGAAACGTTATAATAAAACGTGTACTTCACAAAAAAACTTTATAATTCCGCGCGATCAGTATGAAGGATCTAAACAGCGATAAAATTGACGCGGCTCTAAACGAGCTGTGATGTCACAGCCTATATTCGGTAGACTTGCGCTGGAAAGCGGCCGAATGAACTATGAAAACAAGCGGTCGGGTGCTGGGATCTCCCGTAGCCGACCGAATCCATCTTCTAAAAGAGAGCCTCCTATCTGTAGAGCGGCTGTTCCCGCCCTACATAATTCTGATATTCTCGGATACTACTTATTTAATGTACAAAATATATAAAGTAAGAATTGCTTGTGGTTCTACGTTCCACCTTTTCTGTGATAATATCGTTGGATGTTCTGCATTTGTTTTGATACATGATCACAGAGGTTTTCCGAATAGGGGAAAGACGTGAAATTCGGAACACCTAATTTCTCGTTAAATAATACACTATTTTCTTCAAACGTCATATAACTAACAACTTATCTGACGTTACTCAATAATATAGTATAAGCACAGCATAAACACAAACCAGCATTTTATCTCCCACCACTTACATGCCCACGCGCATCTGCGGCGCAACCTTCCATTTGAGTATAGTTTAACACAGAGACGGCCTCTGCTTTTGCCACCTGTTTGCAATGAGTTACTCAAAGAAGCGAGGCGTAGTTTGTGCACCCAAGAAAGTACTTAGTGTTATTTACTTTCTACTGGTTTCTGTCCCCAATCACCGTCCCGTCCCTAATCACCCCGTTTTATGGTACCAAAAAAATATAAGTTTAAAGTAGAGGCCATATATTTATCTGAATACCTCTCTGTCTTCTATAAAAAAAATGGGAGATGGGAGCCTGCTGGTTTGTGTTTATGGTGTGGTATAAGTACTTAATAATATATTTCTAAGCGTTTAAACACGACATGAGATAACATGATTCTAAACAATATGTGAATTAATTAGTTCAGCTACTTATAGCTGTATTTCTTATTTATTCATTTACTTTTTAGGTAAACCTTATGCTTACATGTCCCTTAAGATACTACTTGTAGCAATTCTGCAGAGTTACACAATCGAGGCAGATGGGAAACTGAAAGATATCCGTTTGAAAACGGATATAAGCGTTCGAGCACGAGATGAACCCATGATAAGGATTAAAAGAAGACATCGGCATATATTAGATAAAAGCACATAGGTGCGATTTCAATATGACAATATTTTGATATTTATGATTATTATTTACCCACAATCACATTATAATTGGAGTTTCCACACACCTATGAAGCATCTAAAGTACTACTTTATCCATTAGTGGAATGATAAAATTACTTTATTCCACTAGTGGAATAATGAAAAGTGCAATATCTCACAACATAAACACTTATATAATAATAGTTCTATTATTAGAGAGTAGTAGAAATAATAAGTGTTTTAGATAGCGTTTTATCCACACAAGAATGTTTAAACTCGAGAACGAAATTCGTGTTTAATTTTCTTGAGTGGACAAAACGTGACTAAAACACGAATGCTATACAACGTTTTATCCACAGTCATTTATAATCAGATTTAATCAAAAAATGATTTGACGTTTCTCTGTGACAGCGGCTACAAAAGCAAAAATTATTGATATTAATTAAAAAATACTTGGAAGGTGTTGAATGGTTGCTATTTAGTTTCGATTCTTTGATTTCATTTTTAAAAATTTGTGAAGTTGGTGAAAAATGCAAGAAAGCAATTTTGTTCCTGAGAGAATCTTTCAGGAAGCTGAAGAAGCAACTCTCCAATTACTGCCTGCGCAGTCCAGGGAACATATGAAAAAGTATTTTCCGAATTTAATGAATGGAAAGAAAACCGGGGAGTTATGACAATAAATGAGGAATTTCTGAAATCGTATTTCTTCAATTTGAAGAAGTATGCAATTTGATTCATGTGGTCGAAGTGTTAGATGCTGAAGGCGGCTGTAAAGTTCCATAAAAACATAGACATTGGAAAATATAGTAAGCTCACTGCCTATCTGAAGAGTGAGTCGAGGGTACAAAGTGAAGAAAGCTGCGGTATTGGAAAGAGCATATGTGGAAGAACTTTAGACAAGGGCTTGTGATAAAGAATATTTGATAATTAAGGTAATATTTCTTAACCTTTTAGACATTGTAGATAATAAACTTTGAAATATTTTATGTTGCACTAATAATGGCGGTGGGCGGTGTAGTCTGGTGCCTGTCGTTGCTGTGAATTGACGAATTTGAAAATCAATGATGTAGACAGGGACGCATATCTGCTTGTTCCTATACCAGATACCAAGACCGGCGTCTCACGAAAATTCACAATTATTATGGAAGAAGGATTCTCTGTCAATACTGTGGAAATGTGTAGAAAATACATGTTCTTTTTAGGATACATTAATCAAAAATGTACTTCACAACCTGTTGGAATCAACACTTTGTCGAAAGTTCCTTTAAGAGTTGCTTCATTTTTGTATTTGGCAAACGCAGAAACTTATAGCGGGCATTGCATGAGGCGGACTTCAAAAACTTTACTGGCTAATAAAGGTGCTGACCTTACAACAATTAAACGACATGGTGGATGGAGAAATTCCGCAATAGCAGAATGTTATATCGAGGATTCGATATCCAATAAGATTGATATCGCAAGGAAAATCCAAGGTACTCTAGTACTAGTCGTTCCTTGCAAGATGAGACATCCATTGTTTCTACAGATTTATCAAAAACTTCGACAAGCTTGTTATTAATGGGAAAAAAAATAAAATGTAATTGATTTAAGATTGTATTTTTCATTATTCGACTAGTAGATGGTAGTTTCATTATTTCACTAGTGGATAAAGTGGTACTTTATATGCTTCATAAGTGTCGATAAAACTCCAATTATAATGTGATTGTGGATAAATAACTATTAATATGATTTCATGTTTCCAAATCCTCTGTTTTAATGTGCCAATTATAATTCAGAAAGGGTATTATTCATATTATTAGTCCAAATTGACTTGACCCCTTTTTTAAACTTTAATAACATTAATTTTCCACTGATTTTGATAATGCTTAAGTAGGTTGTAGCTGTATCATTTCCTACTCGATTAAACATTTTGGGTTATTACCGTATTTATTTTTTACACTAAACAACAACAATTAGTACGACCTCCTCTTATATCATATATGACATTTTATCTAGATAATGGTAATATAAATTGCTAAATAGATTAGGGTAAAAACTACGACAAAATGAAATAACATAAAAAAATAGTACGCTACAGCAGGCGGCCGCCAGTCGTTATAATTTGTAATGGTCACTACTGTGTTGACGAGTTTCGACACTTGTGTATCGACGACCAGTGTATCCATTGCGGGATGCAAGACACTGCAAAGCATGTAATACTGACATGTGACAGATGGGAATTGTGGAGGGAAGAACTCGAGACAGCGGTAGGCGAAAAGGTGGACAGAAACAGTGTGATAGAGATTATGCAACGCAGTAATACTGGGAAAAAAATAGAACCTTTGCGGGAAAGGTTATGCAACAAAAAAAGAAAGAGGAACTTTCTGGTGGGAACGACAAGGATGAAAAGGAACACATTGGACACTGAGACGCTTCTGACGTTATGTCTCAAATGGAACAGTTCCAGGAGCACCGTGAAGGAAAAGAGGGGTTTTTAGTGTGTGAATCGGACTTTTAAATTAGCTGACGTAGAGAGACATCTTCCAGGAGCAATGGAAAATGTCACAGCAGAAAATTGGCAGAAGTGTATTAAACACGTGATGAAAGAGGAACAGATAATGTGGGATGTGGATTTGGCGGTTGATCAAGCCATAGAACCCATTGTGATTAATATTGGCAATGGTGATAGCGACAGTGAAGATGAAGTGGAAAGTGACTGAAAATAGTGATATTAGTGATTCTAATATTATTAAATAGTTACATAGAAAATAGTGGTATTAATTACACGTTTTTAAGGTAAATATTAAGGTATTAAGGTATTTTTATTTTTTGTTAAGAATTATTTGCTTTATTTTTGGATATAGGTGATTTATTTTATTTGTTTTATTGTTTTAATTTTTTGTTGAGATTTTTTTGCTCTGTTTTGGAATATATATGTATTTTACTATTTTCATTTTTGTTGGGAATTTTTTGTTCTATTTTGGCATATATATTTATTTTATTTTTCCGTTTTGAAGTTTTTCTGTTTGGACATATTTTTTTTCTTGTGGGAAATATGGCTGCTGGCGAACCACTCACTAAAAAATGGTAACGCGCTGAAATCAATACTTCATGAGTGATGAGGAAACTTGCATTCAATATCAGCTGTGATATTGAAAATATGCATATAAAAGCCTTTTACTTTCAACACCCTAAGAAAAAAATACCTACGCCAATGAGAAACATTGTGTAGGTCAGGGTTTGCTAGTCGTTGAACTACACATACATATTAGAAAGAGGGTAAATTGCAAAATTTACGAGAAGGAGAACCCCCGTGGAGTCGCCCTATTGATTTTGAACAAAAAAAATTTGATCAGCGATTCCAAAATTCGCGAAATCGATTTTGAGTTGTTTCTCACCATAAAAGGCCATAAATTACTGCCATATTGGAGCCGATATATTGGATATTAATTTTGCGTGCGTTCGTTATCAGCGATTCCAAAATCCTGACACCGATTCTGACCGTAAATGGAAAAAATGCGTCACATTTGAGCCCCCTTCTTGAATATTAATTTTGACAAAAATTTCATGATCTGCGACCCTAAAATTCCCCGGGTGTCTCGGGAATAGGTATATATATTATATATGGTATAGATATATATATATATATATATATATATATATATATATATATATATATATATATATATATATATATATATATATATATATATATATATATATATATATATATATATATATATATCTATATATATATATATATATATATATATATATATATATATATATCTATATATATATATATATATATATATATATATATATATATATATATATATATATATATATATATATATATATATATATATATATATAGGTTTATATATTATATAAGGTATATATATATGAGTAAATATTTTTTTGTAAATGGATAGGTACTTATTACTTCTTATTACACCTACCAAATACTTATAAATCCTCAAGTCATACTTAAAAAAAAAGAAGTGAGAAGGAATTTAGGGTTGGGAAGGGGGGTTTAAGAGAGGGGGTTAGTACTTCAATTTTGGGTTGGGAAGGGGGTTTTGAGGGGTGGAGAGTTCATATTGACAGCGCAGAGTTATTATTATTGAACCCCTTGATATCGGTCAAACAATAATTTAGAGGGAAAGTGGAAAAATTATAAGTATATACGTATAATATATTGATCCAAATTTCAAATCAAATCACAAATTTTATGCATTACAAATTTTATTCTACAAGTTTTTCACGTAGAGTGGCTGTTTTCAAATCACAAACGTACCTCTAAAAGTGAGTTTATTGCAGTTTTCACAAAAGTTGGTAAACATTTCCTTTTTTCGATTGACGATGGCGACCTTATAAATCGGTATAAATAGAAGTTAGAGAGGCTAGGAGGCATGCAGAATTTAATGCTCTTCAACTTTGAATACAATGATATTTTTCTACAATCGCCTCCATAGTAGGCTTTTGCGCTTTCAATTCTCAACGCAAAGTAGGC
>CAXKVY010003307.1:0-87623 GCA_964058915.1 Tetropium fuscum
GGCCGTGGTGTTAGATGGGGTCCCATTATTGGAATTAGCAGTATTTACATACATTTCGATAGCAATACTTTCTAATGATAGCAATACATTCAAATGCTGCTCTGCCCAGAAAGTTTTCTTACACGGCATCTTGAACTATATTTGTGCCAAGCAAGAACATATGTTTACAATTCGATACCTTATTTGCAGAATATCGTAAGTTCCAAGCAGCAAATTTTACAGGAGACATGTTTTTTTGTTATTTTAATAAATCAATTTCCAATCCTGGTAAAATTCTAGTACCATGGTTTTTGGGGTACATTCTTAATGAAAACATGTTTAGTTTTTTTGGTTGAATAATATTTTGTTAGTAAATGATACTTACAGTAATTGTCCCAGATGCAAAAAAGTTAATTGTTAGAATATTATCGTAAGGTCAACCCTTATGATAGTCTGGTAGTTATTGAATTATATTTACGATATTTACGATAGTATTGATGTTTCCAATAATTGTATTGTTTTTATGTATAGAAATTTATAATTATTTTTTACGATACGTACAATCAAAAAATAAATTGATATACTTATGCATAAAAATTATTTTTATTTTTTATTGAAATCAAACATTAAAAAACTAAATAAAAAATTATCTTAAATCAGTCTTCTTGTTCACTGTCTTCGATATCCATCTCTGGTAGGACATCTGGAAGCGAATTCGAGGTCTTCATTTCTATGTACTCTTGTTGATATTTTGTAGGTATTTTTGATGCATAAAGTCTCTAAATCCTTCTTCTTTTGGACAGCTATACATAATTTCTGAGTGAAAAGTCTCTTTGGTTTCTTATTTTGAAACTTCTTAGGAAATTTTGAACAGGTACCCAATTTAGAAACACGTTGTATACAGTGCGTCCATAAACTCACGCATATAATTTACTATTTTTTTTATATAATAATTTAATATACAGAGTGACCTTCAAGTAAAGACGTCATCACCGTTTTTTTTAAATGGAACACCCCCCAATTTTTTTCTAATTTTTGGATGTACCTTATTGCTGAGGGACAAATATTATTATTAACTTGTAATTTTGGTTTTGTTGCCCACCCTATACCAATTTGAAGCAACTTGTTATACATTTTTAAAATCAGCTCATCAAGGGACATACGGAAATTGGAAGAAAAAACTGGAGAATTCCATTTAAAAACAAAAAAACCGGTCATTACGTCATTACTCGAAGATAGGTGACCCTGTATATTAAGTTATGTGAAAAAAGAAGTAAATTAAAATAGAAAATCGACCTGTTTTGGGAATTTTCAATAATATTATTTATAAAGCTAATAATGAATTTATACCTGACTTTATGGACACAATGTATAATTATTATATTTTTATATAAATCAAAATTTAGTAAGTAAGCCGACTGTTACCTACTAAATTTTATTGTGTGATGCTCAACACAATAAATTCGTGAAATAGACCACAGGAGATTAGGTTATGTTATGTTTTTCACGGAATTAGTAATAAATACTAGTAAAATATAAATATGTTGCTAAGGAATTGGTAAAGTATTATGGAAAAGTTATTGACATAATTAAACTAGTGCTCTTAAATATTTATCAAAGAATAATAGAAAAATTTAGAAAGCATGTTACTTACGTGAACTCTTCCTTCGAAACTTGTCACAACAGAAATAACGTAAGGTTCAAATTCGCATTGTAAGCAACAAAATTTGTACCACGTGATCGGATCTTACGATAGTCTGCTGGGCGTTGTTGATGCTTACAATACTTTAGTGGTCTTCTTTAAAATGACCACACGTTTTCTTGTTCCTTGCGATAAGATTTATTATTAATTTATGCTTGTATTAAGTAAAATTGACTTATACTTTGCCGAGGACTCGTCCAAGACTAGACCGTTACGATATTACCAAAATCCCGTTTTCGTAAAAAATGTCACTTACGATGTTTTGCCAATAAGGTATCGATATGTACATGTGCAAAGCTCTTAATAAGGCCAAGGTAGCTTATAAACTCGTTTAAAATCCACTAAATTGTTCTTTTGTATGAACAGAACCTAAGTAGAAAAAAATATTGATGTTCATGCATTGAAAATATATTTTTTTTAATAATTTTATACTTTTGCCATGTATTACTAGCAAGGCCACCATTTCAAATACGGCCATGTAATATTTTTTGCTGATGGCCTTATTATGAATATTATCCTGAAATATAAAAAAATATTAATAAAAATTTTCCAGATATTTGGGTCTCTGCTCACCAAGACTTTTTAGAGATTATAGATGATCACTGATAATCATAAAGCCCGGTTCTCACATACAAAAGACATCTAACTATCTTAACAATTAAAAGAAAGATGTATTTTTAAATTTATTTATTATTGTTAAAATTTTTGTGATATTAAAATGATGTGTAAAATGTTTAAGTGTGCAGTTTGTACAATTAATTAAGGAAACTGGAACTACATGTTTTTTTCGATTTCAGTTTCAGTAATATTTATATTTAATGTAATTTTTTTACATTACATAGAAAATAAATACGTATGTGTCACTTCGTTTTCATTTATTACAATCGTGCAAAAAACAGTAAAAGCATCACGAATGTCGTACCATTCTCAGATATATGTTCTGTACACCTTTGACTAACTGTTTGTATCGAAGACTGTTTAAAATAATTAGGTTTTCACGGAAAAACTGTTAATTTTGAATCGGTAAAAAATTACTTCCGCGTGGAAAAATACAGTAGGGCATTTATTCCATTTAAAGTATCAATACACTTTTGACGTCATGCTAGGCTTTAGTCAAAATAAGTGTCACATGACCTTATTATGAGCTTGGCCTTAATTGATACAGGTAGCTTCGCTAAATCAATTACACTGTGTTTACATACAAAATTGAAAAAGGCATTAGCACCGAAAACACACCGCCTCTTACTACTCTAATGACCGCTAATTAGGTGATCTCTAATTTATATGGTTGTAGCCGTTGAATTTTCTGCTAAGAACATGCCACAAATACTCGATCGGATTAAAATCTCAATCACATGGTGGCCAATTAAGAGTCTGAATATTTACCCCAAAAGTATGTATAAAAGCGTGATTCATGAATGAAACACATGAGTTATAAAAAGTCCCTACTTATTTTATTAAAAACCACTGAAATAAAGTGAATTAAAAAACAAAATGTAAATAAAATAAAATGCTCGAGTTGGGTTTTAAATGCAGTATTTCATGAGGGCTAATATTTCACAGGATGTTGAGAGTTTTGAGGAAAAATACTTGGTGCACTAGGTATACAGTGACAATAGACTATTTTTCCTCATTGAGAATGCTTTGACCTATCTTTATTTATGACTACAGGACGATTATGAATTATGGAGAACTACCGCTCGTTTAGGACCACCGTATATAATATGCTTTCTTATTATACTGTAACAACTAGCAACATACAACCTTACTAAGGATTTAAATACACTTGAATCAAAGGCTTTGTCAAAAATTAACTGCATAGGTATCTTAATGCACAAATCTCGAGCAGGAAAGACATATCGTCACCGCAGAGCAACGGTAGGATATCTAAAAAAAAAACAGTTTTGAAATCTCTATATGAAACCTTTGTTCGGTGCGACATTAAGATATTAAAAATAAAGTGTATTGCGCGGAAAGTTATAGATATCTTTGTGTAGCCTAACTCGTCCAAAGCATCCTTACTTAATGTAACACTAGGATAACACACATACCCTGGTGTTCCGCTAAATTTTGTCTGATAATCTAATGACAAATAGTGCATCATTAAGTTACAATGATCCCAGTGTTACATATATGACCACGAACATTCTTCTTGTTCCGCTGTTCAGTTGATCTACAATTGTTGTTAGAGATAGACCTCAAGATTGACCTATTTTAAATAGAGCTGTTCATTAAGTGCATATTGTTTTTAGGGCGAGGCCTCAAATTGAACTTGATATTTCCCTAAGCAAGATAGTGTTCTTAAAAAATTCAAATTGAAATCGGAGAGTCACTTAAGATTTACATAATGAAGATTTTCAGAAGCATCAAAGTATATCACAGTGGCTAGAAAATCCAACTTTTAATGAAGAAAAGAAGGTGCTATTTTCATCTAGTGACGGCGCCGCCGTTGTCTAAAATAACGTATCAACGTATTACTATAAAATAAAACCAAATGCTTTTAATTTTACACTTTTTAACTTACCAGAAAAATCAGGGTTTTGTTACATGTGGCGTGAGGGGGGATCTAAAAGGGGGGGGGGGCTAATGAAATATCTACCTGAGTTTTTGAATTTCTAAGAAAATATGGAATAGGAAAAAAAAATATTTCTGTATTGGATGACATGTATTTATACACTGTATAAAACTATGACATAGAGGAAATTACCCATAAAAACCTAAAAAATGGCCATACAGACGGCGATTCAATGCATTATTGTATTGAAAATGAAAGAACAAGAGTACTAAAAAATGGTCCGAATTATGTTCCATCTGAACTAGTACCTATTGCTAAAGCAGCCAAATAGAAAGGAAAACCATACGGGGTTAAGGAGATGCCAACTAAAGATTTCATGGACTGGAAAAAATTAAACAAAACGATGGTAATAAATTTTAATGTAAATGAAAATGGTGAAAAGGTTTTATTTAATGATATTAAAATAATTAACGTGAAGAAAGATGACCCTAATAAAATTTTCTACAAGACCTCATACAAGCAAGAAGGTTTTATATTACAAACATTATAAATATTAGAAAGAAAACAAGAATCCAACGAGTAAATCTGACTTTAGTTCCTGCATACGATACAACACCACCAATACCTATTAAAAACAAATGACATTGCTAGCATAAAATAGTAAAAATACAGAGTTGTTTTATTTTGACTGTGAAAATTGAAAAGAAAAATAAATGCACACACTGATAAGGGATTCACTAAGATATCTAATAAAAATAGGAAGATAGACCATTTAGGTTCAATAAAAAATTAAAAAGTTATTCGAAACTGAATTCTCGTCAATTATTTAATAGTATTTTTCTCAAACTTTTTTGATATGTCCTACAGTTGCTCTGAGGCGACTATATGTACTTAATATATCGTAGTTTCTGATTGTATGTCACGGAAAACAGGAGTACAATGCGCAATTAATCCTTCAAATAATTCGGCAAATTGTCCATGGCAAATAATAGGTACACGCCTGGGCGTCATGCTGGGAATATGCTCCCGGACCTGTCACGGAAAATGAGGTCTACAAAACGAGCCTGGTATAAAATAATACGTTTTAGTAAACGTAAACAAGGGTAATGGGAAACATCAATTATTCGTAGTGTCTGTTATTCACAAGTTTAGAGATAGAAAATAATTCACCTAGTCTGTGTATATATTGTACAGGATAGTGAGTTAATTAACATTAATTTCAGTTAAGGGTTACACTCTTTATCCCCAGTAAAAGGTCGTCGGTTTACGAGATTAGATATAAAGGTTGCAACACGAATGTACGTGGGACAAGCAAGACAGTCAACTCGGAAAAGATTTAAGGAGCATATAGCACATTCAAAAGTAGACTTGACGAGGCGGAAAATGAGAACGCAGGGTGACATAGAAGGACAGAAAACTAATGACTTTCAAGAGAATTGATCTATTCATACTTGTGTACGAAGCCGGTTTCAGAGAACATAGATCTGTACGAGTTCCTCGATTAAAAAGGGATCAGTGGTATTTACTGATGAGTTGCAGTTCATTCGGAGGCGGATCTGTCATGTTACCATTTGCCAATTTTGGTAGTGTTTTTCTTTAACAAGATAATTTTACAATTGGCATGGCGCAACTCACTGGAAATATTATCCAGGAGCAGGGAAATCAGGCCATGGCGCAGCCGGGCTTGATCCCCGATCTTAACCCAATCAAACATTCGTGGAACATATTGGACAGATGTGTTAGAAAGCCCTGTGGCACCTATTACTCTCTAATAACTGAGAGAGATTCTTCTGGAAAAATGGACAATTTTATTGGTAATTTAAATAAAAAATTCACAGACCTTGCATCATACGCAAGTGTCTTAGGCGTATTGAAAATACCAGGCACAACTTTATGTTTACTGTAGTGCAGTACTTGATTAGTTACACAGTGCCTATGTGTCAAAATAACAATTTTTATCGGTTTGTGGTGGCCGCTGGTAGATGTTTGGGCTGATCGTATACTGAAGATGAAGCATTTAGTATGCCCAATTGAAATAGTCCCTAGGAGAAAACTTCAGACAAAACTTGCGAAACTTATTTTCAACATCAGATATCGAGAATGTTTTTCTGTTTACAATTCCGCCATAAGCAAATAAACAATGTCAGATATATAAAACAATAATATGCTGATTAGAATAATTAAGGTCTAGGTCGACTTAACAAACAACATTATTATAACTAAATGAAATATGTGACATGTGATATCTATATGATATCTATGTGATGTGATGTACTGTGTTAAATAAATTAATTCCAAGATGCCAGACTGTGTCTCCATTCATGGGTGGTTTACCAACTACCTGGTGATCCCACAAAATCACCACCACAGAGTGCCTGACATTAACTACAGGGCATATGTCGTCAGTCCCTAGAGTACTGTATTACGATCTACGGCACTCGTATGGTATAGATCAGGCACCAGCGTTGCCCTTCCTCTGTCCCGGGTTATATTGAGTCCGTTGTGGGGAATGAGAGATCCTGGTTATGCTGGAACTATTAATTCCCCACCGTCAGGCAGATACAGGCCAATAGGTCTGACGTAGTCCTCCTCGACCACCAAGTTGAGACGATGCTCGTTATCGAGTTTTCGCACAAAGACATTGATGATTGCATAATTCGGTTTGGTAAATTTTAATAAAAAGCATATTCAAATAATGGTTGTGTTAAAATAATTTTAGTATGTGCTGACTTGGTAATATTGGTTGTGTTTGGCGCCGATTGCGAAACGTACATTAGCAAAGCAGATGAGAGTCAGTCAGTCCATTTCATGACATTGACATTGTTCGATATGTATTGTATAAATGGAGATAAAAGATTTGTTTCAATTAAACAAAAACCGACTATTGGGTGGAGTAGTTTTTTTCAATTCTTCACAATTAAATCTTACATATACTTACATTTACCTTCTTTATAATTGTATTTAATCAATTTAGCAACTATCCTGATTAGCACCCATACTTCCGACTATTGAATACATTCTACCCCTATGGTAGCTGCTGGGGTCGGGGGATCGAAGCAGATCATATTGAAGTATTTTGACTTAATGCGTGTTTGAAACAAACATTCTAATGAATAAGCTATTGATTATTCACCTCCTACTTAAGCGATAGACACTTTATGGTCAGATATCAAAATTTCAATTCAATATCATTTTCTTCAACTTCGGGAGTGCCACAAGGTTTCAATCTGGGCCCTATATTGTTTCTATTCTTTATTAATTATCTTTCTGAAGTCAACTCTACTCTGAAATTAAATATTTTACAGACTCCATCCATCTTCAAGACTGCATTAACAGAATGTCTTCATGGTGTGAGACATTGTCAACATTTAGAATCGATCCAAAGAAAGTTCTTAAAGTTATGGATCTTTTTGCAAGATGGATCTTGCGATGGATTTGATTTACTTGCGAGATTTAATTTTGAATCTTTAGAAACCAGACGCAATATCATGCTAATTAGATTCTTATTTAATATATTGAATGGCAAGCTTGATTGCCCTGATCTTTTAAATAAAATTTTCTGATACCTCGTCGAAATTCTAGACAGCAAACATTATTTTACTGTGTTGCTCCTAGATCAAATATTTTAAGAAAGTCCCCAGTATCTCTGATGTGTGAACTGTTCAATCGTATCGCTTCTGATTGTGATATTCACTGTGATAATTTGAAGAGTATATGTAACTGGGTAGCTCGGTTAGCTTAAGTATTAGGTACTTGTTTGATTTGTTGTATTTAGTAAATTATAATATATTTTGTTTGTTTGTTTTATTTTGCCATATATGCATATTTCGTTTGGCTAATAGGTATTACGTATTATTATTATTAAAATGAGAGTCTATAAAAAACGCGATCCGATATTTTAGTAGTACTATCATTAATTGATAAACCAGTCTTGGACTATAATATGAAAATTTTACTTTTCAACGTGAATGTGAATAAATTTAGGCCCGTATAGCACATTTTCCTCTTCAGGTATTTGCTAGGTCAAAAATAATATTGGGAATAATATTTACCTGTCATGATTTTACCAAGGCGAATTTTTTATGTTTGTTAAGCTAGCTAGGTGAAGAAGCACGAGTGATAATTTCAACTGTGAATGAGAGCGCTGGTACGTTTAATTAAGCTCACATATTCCGCTGCTGAACAAACGGGTATTATTCAACAATCATATAGCTCAGCGCCGCTCGCCGGTTCTGAGCGAATTAGCAACACATTTTAATTTCCTTTACTTCCAGTAAAGATGGCAGTACAAAGAGGTTAGGATGAGTTATTGTTCGAGAGCAGCAAGTTGAGGGCGGCACGCCAGACCTGCCGTACATTCCATTATACTAAATAATGTAACCCCACGACCTGTCATAAATAAGGACTCTGGTTATGATTTACTTCTGCGAAAAATGCGACACTTCTTCCTCACTACTTTTTACGCATTCATTTTTAACTTTGTCTGTCAAGCTCACTTGAAATATTGTATATCTGTGTCACTCGCGAAAAAATTACATCGTGTCTCTTAAATATTTCAGCTTCATTTCCGTCCCGCGTGAACAAACAAACGATATATTTTCTGCCTCTCTATCTAGTTTACCACACGCACGATTCCTTTTTCGGCATGTACTGAAACGAAGGGACCATCTCCTCGAGAACGCGGACCATATTATTGAAGCATATCATTTGGAGCGCATGTAGTATAATATATTATGTTATATATTATCTTTTTGGGGATACATTAATTTAAAAAAGTATATTTCTTATATTCCAGACAGCTTAAATATTGACATACTTTTAAGATTATGGAGAATAGTTTTGGTTCAAATATTACCTCGAATATGCCAAAACATGTCCATAATCATTCCTTACACTTCACTCAATTCAGTGAAACTGATGCTCTATTAAAATTAAAACGGAAAAATATTCTAAAGGTCCCGAAAATATTTCTGCTCTCATTATTCATATTCTAGTGAGATGTAGTACCTCTCACCATTTTATTTAATTTGCCGTTGAGCACGATGTCACTCTAACACTTGAAAGCTCTCACGAGTTTTTTTTTAAGATATATCATTCTGTTACTGCGGCATTGAATGATTTAGATGAATTTTCAGTAAAATATAATACGTTGAGTTCTGGGTATTATCCTTTTATTATTATTCGCCATTCCATTTTCTTGTCTTCCAGAGACTCGGTATTTCTAAACTTAGCATATATTATTTTAAAAGTACACTGTTGGCCAATAGGTTGGATTATTTCAAAATTTTAATGTAATTTTGGATTTGAAAATCTTCTGAATAATAAGGTTTTCAGGACGTTTTTGGAAATTCCATTGGTGCTAAATGGCCTGATTATGATGCTTCTACCATGAGTATTTAGGAAAATCGAGATAAAATGTTTATACCAGGATAGCCTATGGACCAATTCGAAACAATGAATTTGGCCGGTATTTGATATCTTGTGCTTATTTTCGAATATACGAGGGTTTTATTGAAATTATGAAATTTTTTTGATAATACTAATCTTTTAATATTTGACCTTCCTAATACTGAGTGACTTTATACCCCTTGAAGTACTAAGTGGGGTATTTCTCTACCCCAGCTTATCTTTACATGTTTATATAAAAATACATATATAAAAATAAGTTAAATACTTTATTATTGATGTAAAAGCAAACAAAAGTAATAAATGTTTGTAAAAAATATTCATTTTCCATGATTTCCAATAACAAATATAATCAACAAATAGCAACTTATAATGCAAGAGTGGTGAACATATGAACTAACTTTTACTTTGACAGCAAACAATTTTTTTCTTGCTGTGCTCTTAGCAGACAAAATTTCCACAGACATCACATCTATTACGTATTTTTCTTGTTTATAAATTTTTAAACTTGTTTAAAATAAAATATAATTTTTTAGTATAGTCCTTGAAGCCTCAAATTATGATTTTCGTGAGCAATTTGAGATTAAAAGTTAAAACCAATTTTAGATGATTTAGATGATCATTAGAACTCTGAAAAACCCGAAGACATCAAAAAAAGTCCTGTATGGGGTTTAGGATATTTCGATCTAAAAAAAACAGCTGAATAGTTACACCGAAACCATTTACCTCAGATCACTAGAAATATTTTTAAAAAAATATTGCTATTCAAAACGCTCTAGAGAAAAGTGTCTAAACATTTTACGCATGCTCTACATCTAACCTTTTGTAACGTTTTTATATGTGGTGCAATTAAAAAATACCCTGGAATAACATTGTAGAATAGAGTTTCCCGAGTCTGTAGAATATTTCACTTTTTGATTTGGATAATTTGCAATTTTTTTACGAATTTTTATTGGAGCGCGCGCACGATGCCAACTAAGGTCGATTATCGCTTGCGGTATCCAGATCGGCAGTTCAATCTCGTCGAATATCGTATACTTCTCTCTTGTGCGTAGATTATATTTGTTCTTGCTGTTTCTGATGGTTGGAAACTGTTTTTTATATGCGGACAGTGCAGTTTTTATCGTCTGTACGTCTTTCAGTTAACGTCTTTTAACAGTTTTGTTGGGCCATTGTTGTTCACAGTTTCTGACTATTCCAGACAGCTTGTATTGCAAGAACAGAACTTTTGAAATTATATAATTACTGTCAGTGGCGGCTCATCAGGGGAGGTTGAGCCCCGCCTGCCTCCCTAGTGGATATAGGAGTATCCTCAATTTTATTATTATTTTTTAATAAAATGTGCAAATAGTGGTAAAAAATATATTTTAAATTTAAAACCTCTGTTAAAAATATCACTAGCTGCCACTGGTTATTGTTGAAATAAGTAACGTTACTGTATAATATCAAAATATGCCACAAATTTAGTTTTTAAATTTATATATTAAGAATATTTAATCTGATTCCAATTCCGCCCCCGATATTTCCTCTGGTGTATTACAAAGAGTATGTTGGAGGTTTTTGGTATATGATTTTTGACATGTAGATATTTGTCCCATACATTTTCAGGACCCAATACAATATAGATTATTTTTTGTGCAAGAACATTTAAATTTGGAACAACCTGAAAAATAAAATGATTTGATTAATATGGTGGGAAATAAACTCGAGTATTAAAAACAAATCTTTTTTACAATTACATGTAGCCAATATTGCTGTATTACTAGGAATTGCGGGTTTTGTAGTGAGAATTGGAACAAGGGAATTTTGAACACGTTCCCAACTATTTTCTAGAGGATCTGCTACAGAAGGCACTGGATGGAGGCTATTAGTCCAAATGTATGTTTGGTAGTTCACGCGTAGACAGTGCTGATAAAGACTATCTTCGGTGGGAGATAGTTTGTTAATAGGTTTTGATGTTTTCGAGCAATGTTTTAAATTTTTTCCTCTGTGTCGGTGGTCATTACTTGATAAAGTTTTTTTTTCATGTGGCCTCTTTTGACAAATCAAACACAAATTAACATCAATAAATACGCACCAGCATCACATGAAAACAATTTCTCACATGTCTTTATGTACACAGCGATACTTTTGGAGCTACTTGTATCTCGTGCACTCGAATTTTTGTCTCTTTCTTTACTGGCCTCAATTTTGACGCTAGCAATACATTTTTTCATTGAACTTTCTGTTGGCTCAATTAAGTTTCCCTCTTGACAAATAATACACCGAATACATACATTTCTTTCCTTTTGACACGTTAGCTTGATTTTTGATCCTAAATCACTGTCAGATCTATTGCTGTTTAAGAGACACATATCCATGTTCGAAGAAGTTCTATCTCTATATCTACAAGACGAATAATACCTATTTAAAAATAATATAAAATACGTAAAACATACATTGATCAGAACGAACTATTTTTTAAAATCGCCTATTCTTTTTCCGTACACAAAAATCATTTCAACACCGTGCTAGCTGCTTAACCAATATTATTTAAATATGGGTGGGTGGGAATTAAACGAATTACGATATTCGATCACAATGACCTACAGTTCTGTCTACCGCAAGCGATATTCACCCCGTGCACGCGCTGGAATAAAAATTCTTAGAAAAGTTGCAAATCGTCCACATGAAAAAGTGAAATATCCTGCATACTGAGGAAACTCTGCTCCACAATGTTATTCAATGGTATTTTTTAATAGAATCACATATAAAAACGTTACAGCGAGTTAGATGTAGAGCATACCTATAATATTTAGACACTTTTCACTAGAGCGTTTCAAGTATTAAGGTCTCCCATTTAACAACGTGTTATGAAATATTCAATAATTTTTTTTATATTTCCAGTGATCTGAGGTACTTATGTATAATTATTCAGCTGTTTTTTTAGATCCAAATATCTAAAAATAATTTTTAGGGTAATTTTCACATTTCGCCCCCTACAGCCACCCCGTACAGGACTTTTTTTGACGCCTTCGGGTTTTTCATAGTTCTAGTGGTGGGGAATCATCTGAAATTGGATTTATCTTTTAATCTCAAAGTGCAAACGAAAATCATTTCTAGAAGACTTTGATACCCTCGTGGACTAAACTAAATTTTACCAGTTGAAACTTTCTAGATAATAAACATATTTTTATTTTTTACGAGACATTGGCAGTATCTATTTCAAGTTATGGTATGACTGTATGGGGTGGTATGTATAAAACATCGATGCATAGTCTAAATGTTGTTCAAAATAATATATTAACAATTATTTTAAAAGAAGATTTATTTATTAGAAGAATTAAAATATTAAAAGAATTTATTCCACTACAACTTTGTATACGGAACATAATCAATTTAATCTGAGACAATTATATGTCTATTATTGTTTGCTGCGGATACTTAATACTAATGTTCCTCAGGTTTCACATTCCCACAATACTCGACCTGTAGCAAATCTTATTACATATACTCCCTGATGTAAAAATAGTCATACCTAAAGATTTATAGCGTATTTAGGTCCTAAACTATTTAATATATTGCCAAAAAGAATTATATATATATATATATATTTCTAAGTCAGTTTTAAGGAGGAAATTAAAAACGTTTGTAATTGAAAACTATACTTTGTTTATATATTCTTTCTTGTATTTATAAAATAGTTAAACTGGAATCTTGTGTTAGTAGAATGAATTGCACAATACAAGGTTACTTATGGTTTGATTCATCCTGCGTATATAACTTTTTTTAATTATAATTTTGTCCAATATTTTGAACCTCAATAAATTTACTTATTATATATGTCTTGATATATTTTTTATTTTATACTTGACACCCATGATGTGATCAGTTTGTTATGATATATCTCGAAAAGGTGGAGTGGTTATTTTACAATTCTATATTTTTGATTTCAGAAAATTAAGGTACTTTTTGTTCTGAAAATATATAGTTCCATTAAAAAAATCTGGTTTTATTCTCCACCCTGTACATTTAAGGATATTTTTTTATTCATTTTCAGAATGTAATAATTTATAAAAAATTGAGTTCACCATTTTTTAGACGGGAAATCTTATAGTGCGTCTTAAATACATAAACCTTGTATGCACCATCTGCTGGAGTAAGTTTTTGCATTGCAGAGCAAAAGTAATAACTATTTAAATTTAATATCCCGCTTTAAGCAGCACTATCCACATATATTCCACATCCTACCGTACAACTGCGAAACTAAGCTCTTAACAAAGTTTAGCGATCATAAAGCATCTCCAGTTCTCTAAAATTCCCGTCCCAGCCACATTACCCGAGACAATATCCAGAAGAATAAGTGAGATATTAGGAGACATTTCAGCTGAAATCCTGCCGTTGAAAAATCCCCGCAGGATACTTTAAAACACTGGCTTGATGTTGCTGCGTATGCAGGCCGTTCCGAGGTTTTTTCTTTTGGGACTCGCGCGCAATTTTCGGCGCCGGGATTGCACCCGAATGTAGGCTAATAAAAGCGAAATTATCAAATACCAACCTACTTGAGGACCATTTTAGACTTTTCGGGCTCGTCTGAATGCTTCCGGAAAGGAAATACCCCGGAGGGGACTCTTAGCACAATTTAATTTAATATTTCAGTAAGCCCGGGAGGTGGATGGAGTTTTCACTTCTTTATAATGTACTCGAGAATTTATTGGATTTTATGAGATTTGAACGCCTCACCAATAAGAAAATACTCGACTCAAGAAACAAAAGCAGTCACTTTTTTAACCGCTATGTGTTTATAAAGCATTTGTCGAATCATATTCGAAATGAGGATGAAGCATCAGTTAAACAGTATAATTATTTATGTATTTATGCAATCGGCGTGAAAAATCTAATTAAATGGGACCCTGAATTCTAAGACAAGTCCCCTGAAACAATATTACTTAAAATTAGCAAATTTAGATTGTTTATTACTTTGTTGTATATGTTATCCCTTTTTAATGTACTTCCACAATACACCTATCATTTTCCATTAAACTATACGCGAACTAGTGAACTTCTCTGCTGGTGGTGTCATCTAGCGGGATATCGCTGCACTGCCTCTGGAATGCTCCTTTCACTTGTACCCCTTCTACGTCTTGGGATTTATCTACCCCTAAATGTATCTCACTTGCTGCTGTTGTCTCCAAACTTCTATTAGGACTTGATATTTTCACTGTGGAAGATTATATCCTGTTCTTGGTTGGTATTATAACTGCAATTTGCCTTCACTGGGCTGGGAAGCTACCAAGCTTCCTTTTACACTCGTAAAATCGACGAAAAACACTTATGTATGCAGCTTCAAAGCCATATGTAATACTTAATATTACTGCTTACTTAGCACAGATGTATACTGATTATATTAAATTATAAAGAAAAGTGTTATAAGAAATAGAATTTGGTTGGTTGTCATATGGTTAGATCAACAAAAAATACATCCAATTCAGGAAATACATTTGTTTTCCGGTATGCGTTGCCTTGGTAACGAAAGACAAAACTTAAAAGGGAGTCGCAAAATTGATGTTAGTGCAACGTGACAACACGCGTGTTCGCGTGCCCTTGTGTAAATAATCCAAAAAGACAATTATAGTGTTATGAGTTTAGTTAATAGTTAAAGACAATCACCAACAACTTGTGACCAGTCCTTTGTGTAAATAATCCCTATAAACATTTTAAATAATGAGGAATACAGTTAGCTTATGCCATCAAACAAGGTCGCCACGCGGATCTTTTTCTTAAGTAAATCAAGTAAGTTTTAATTAAAGTAAAGATTAATCGACAAATTTACATCAAACATAAAGGATGTGTTTTTAAATAATTTTTGTGTAATTTATCTCTTTTACATCGAGGGCAAGCCTCAGGCAGTTTCCTACATCCATATTAATCTTCGTTTTTTAAAGTGTTTAAATAAGTATAATTAAAAATAAAATGTGAAAAAGCAGCGATTACAGATTAGTTCCAACTTCCATTTAGTGCAGCAGATAGCAGTAATCCAAAAAACAACATTCCAACCCAGCTTCCTTGGAGTGCCGCTAGAGCTTCACAAACCAGAGCGGGAGTGTTCAAAATTTCGTGTTTTGAAATATCGATATAACAAGGTAATAAAACATTAGAATTAATACGTCGACTTGAACTAACATGACATAGATATAAGAAATATTGTGTGGATATGGATTTAGGATCCCAGGTACCTAAATATTAAGTTATGATAAGGCAGAGCAGGCTTATTTAAGATAATTGATATTGATAAAAGATTAATATTTCCATAAAATTTTAAATAAATTAATGTCTAATTTCATGATAATTAACTTTTTTCTTTTTTAACATTAAAATAACTTTAAAATCTATATGTCGATTATCATATTTTATATTATAAATATAAAATAATTTTCACAACAACTATAATTGATTTACTTGACATATTTGAATTTTAATAATGTTAATTATAATAAATAAACAAAAATTAAACGATGCAGCTTATTTTGAACCTCCTCTGAGGCGAGTGATTTTCATGCTTTAAACATTTTTTTTCTGAAACGACAAAACTAAATAGGAATGTGTAAAGCATAATTGTTTCTATATGTATTTATAGAGAATCTTCAGGACTATAGGTAAGCAATTAGTAATTATTTTCAAACCTATATCAAATTATATTATTTTAAGTAATTTATAGTAAAATTATTGTTTATAATAACTGTCTTACAACTGCTGTTATTACAAAAGCAAATAAAAATTACATTATTCTCAATTCACTTACCCAACGGGGGACTAATAGCAATAATTATTAAAAATACTTATTAACAAATTATAATGTATCTCACAATATATATATATATATATATATATATATATATATATATATATATATATATATATATATATATATATATATATATATATATATATATATATATATATATATATATATATATATATATATATATATATATATATATATATATATATATATATATATATATATATATATATATATATATATATATATATATATATATATATATATATATATATATATATATTTATATTTGATAATTTTGTATTGAATTATAATAATTTTTTTTTCATATATATTTTTTTTATTTTAAATTTAAATTGCTATGTTTGTACTGGGGACTGAAAATTAGTAATTTTTAATATCTATGAGAGAAGTCACTATGCTCCTATCAATAGAAAAAATGTAATTCTTAATTTCAGCTTTCAGTTTTGATAGGGAATTTTTTGATTTGATTAAATGTTTTTCAGTTTCTGGTAAAGAGTTATATATTCTATATGACAAATAAATATGGCTACGTTGACCGATTGTCTTGTGGCTAACGTTAGTTCTCACATATTGACTAAGCTTTTGTCTCGTGGCATATCTATGGTCAATAAATTGCATATTATAAAATAATGATTGCCTAATATCCATCACGCGTGATTCTGTGTATATTTTATCTGAAGGGTATGTTTCATTTCTGTTATATATTATTTTTAGAATTTTTTTTTGTATTATTTCTAACTTTTGCAAGTGAACAGTAGCTAGACCACCCCAACCCAATATTCCATATTGTATGCGCGAATGAACTAAAGCATGATACAGTATTTTTAGTTGTTTTATCTCTAGAAATTTTTTGAAATACTTAAACTTATATATCAGATAACGTAGAGAGTTTGTACTATACTTTTTGTGTGAGTGTCCCATCTTAAATGGCTATCAAATATAACTCCCAAGTACTTAATGTTATCTACGGATTCTATATAAGTTGTCTGGGTTCCCGTTGTTATTTCTAGAGAGTTATAGTTAGGTAACTTATTCTTATAACAAGAGAAGGGCAAAAACTTAGTTTTCTCGTAATTTATGGTTAGTTTTTTATTACTAAAATAATCAATTACTGTAGACATATCAGACTCAACTTTACTTTTTAACTCATCCCAAGTATTAGCATTATAGAATATCGCCGTGTCATCTGCAAAGCTATTTATTATTCCGGAACTCTTGGCGGTAAGAATACTATTAATATAGACAGTGAACAATATGGGTCCAAGTACTGTTCCTTGCGGTAACCCATATTCAATAGTTCTTTCAGAACTCAGTACTGAACCTATTTGTACCTGCTGTTTTCTGTCAGTTAAATAATTTTTGATTAAATCATTTGCCACTCCTCTTATTCCCAAATCTTACAAAGCATCTAATAACTGTTTATGGCATACAGTGTCAAAAGCCTTCGCAAGATCAAGGAACACACAAAGCGCAGGCTTTCCCTCCATGTTTTTATAATTTTTTTCTGTTAAAGAGGAAATTGCGTCCTCTGTTGATTTGCCCTCTCTGAATCCAAACTGCTTGTTTGATAATAGTTATGTTTTTCAAAAAAAGTTGTTAATCGAGCCATAATAATTTTCTCAAATATTTTAGCTAAGTTGCTTATCAAAGAAATGGGTCTGTAATTCGATACATTTTGTTTGTCGCCCTTTTTGAATACTGGTTTAACAACAGCTATTTTAAATTCAGATGAACAAATACCAGTACATACTATTTTATTAATTAAATAAGTTAAAAGTTGTGATATTTCTGTATTTATTTCTTTAAGGGTTTCACTTGATATTAAATCTATGCCTGATGCTTTATAAGATTTTAAGGATTTGATGGTGTTGATAATTTATTTATCATCTGTCGATTGTAGATATATGGATTCGGGAGCGAGCTGTGACTGTGTTCGTACGGTAGTGGTTTTTACCAATCTCCGTATAAAAATTATTAAAAGTATTAGCGATTGTAAATTTATCATCCGTTATATGACTCTCGTTATCCCCCTCTGTGTTCGGGGCCACAATTGTAGAATAGACCCAGGGTACCTCCTACCTGTCGTAAGAGGCGACTAAGGTGACTGAATGGGACTGCCTAGTCGCTTAGACATGACCGGTAAGATCCTCAAAGTGCTGTGGTGGAATGGGAGTGTAACACTACCTTCCACTACACTCCGACTCATATACATACATACATACATGACTCTCGTTAATTTTTATTTGCTTTATTACATGTGTTTCCTTTTTTGATTGTATACTATTTATTGTTTTCTATAATTGTTTTAAGCTGTCCTTGTTATATTCGATTTGTTTCTTGTAGTAATTTAATGTCGTTGTAGCGATTAGATGATTTAGATAATTACGGTAATTTGTATATTCGAGTTTATATAATATTGTAAGTTTGTAGGATCTCTTGTATGCTTTTTATATAACACATTCTTTTTATTTATAGATTTGTAAGTTTGTAGGATCTCTTGTATGCTTTTTATATAACACATTCTTTTTATTTATAGATTTAACTAACCCATCAGTTACCCACGGTTTTCTTTTCCTGTTTAGCCTTCTTTGTTTTGTGTATTTAGTATTTTTATTTTCAAGTTCCTTAATAGACGTTATAAGTGTTGATGTAGCATATATATATATATATATATATATATATATATATATATATATATATATATATATATATATATATATATATATATATATATATATATATATATATATATATATATATATATATATATATATATATATTGATTTGACTTTATAAAAATACTATTTAAATATGATTTGTGTCATTCACGACAAACCGTTGATGCACAATCCAATTAAATTTACTTTTGGAATCCGCATACTGTCCCCATGGCGAGGGTAAACCAATACCAACAAAGATGAATTTATGGCGTGTCATTTTCCTCCGCTGTTTTTTCATGCCGCAAATTTATTAAATTCCATTACGACAGTCCGTCACTGTCTTCCGGAATGGCATATCATTCGTTCCTTATTTGTTGTTTGCTTCTATTATGCTGCACATCCTCTAAATGAAGTCTACTTAGCGCGCACGTATTGGTACTTTACATGATTATGCGGAGACGAGAACGTTGTCGCGCCAAAGTGCCCCTTTATTTATCACCTCAGAAATGGATATCGTAAATTTCTGTCATTAGATAGGGTACTATCATATGAAAAAAATTCACTTAAAATTTAACGGGGATCTTACAGCTGAAGTAGCCTGGAAGTACTATAAGTTGAGTTCTTCTGTAAAAAAATGTGAAGCTATTGAATTGAATAGATTTGTAGGAAACACCTGCTCAGAGGGCAGAGACCCCTACCTGCACTTAATTATATCTACAAATCGTGATTGGCAGTTAAAAAACACTTTCTGCACCAAACATAGACAGATTTAGAGTTTGTTATGATGTAATGAATAGCAGTGCAGTAGTAGAGAAACATATATATGAGTTGCATTTTTAGAAAAAAAATAACGGGTAGTTTTTCAAATATTTTTTTTTCATAACCAATTCCCCTTCAAATTACAGCCTTCTAAAATAGAGTTCAAAACTGTTTTTATATATTTTCTCCATTATGGTGTTTTACGGTTTATATATTTTCTTATTTCATAATTCAATTTTTTCAATATCAAATGTGTTCTGATATATTCCATATCTCACATTCCAAATCATATCCAAAAAAAATTTAACTATTTGGAATACTTTGATTTTAACATGACATGACTAGGATATGACTAGGACATGACTGAGAAAACTACCACAAATATTATGAAAAAAATCTTATTTCATGAATAATGTAGAACTGCGAAACACTTCCAATTTTCTCCCATAACTTCACCCAGGTCAATCAGGAGTTATGTAATATTTAAGCAACTGTTTCAGCAATGAGATCATATTGTATAAAATTTACTGTTATGCGAGCTTCAAGAGTTTTAAATTGTCCTTTTTACGGGTGATTTGGGCCCAGGCTTACCTGTATTAGGACCACTGCAGAGTCCCGGTGTCATCTCGAGTCTGGTCGCATTGCCAAACGGCCCCATCAACTTGCACTCGTGACTGGAATACTGCCAGGGTAATAGCAAGTAAAGTGCATTGTTTAACTTTGGCACGGGCGGACACCTAAATCTGGAAGAGATTTCGCAACTTAGGGCCAAACACATGCTCTATAAAAGCTAATATATGACATATAGCAGCATTTGTAAAATAAAAAAAATCTGGATGAAATTTCGAAATTTAATACCAAACACAACATACTCTCTAAAAAGCTATCCCAGATACTACCACTGTTCCTTTAAAAGGACAATGAGGAAATCATTATTCATTAATTATCATTATTCATTATTTTTTAACAAACTATTGATATATAAAATATATTATTTAATGATATTTTCACCGGTTTTGTGTCGTTATAGCAGCAAGTCGTGTTCATAGACTATTTTCTACATTGTCCTGGACAATCCATGGTAAGTTATGCCTATTTGTTTCTGAGTACAAATATTATTTATCATTTAAAACTAAAGTAGTATAGTTATCTATCTAAGTAGTATAGTATCTTTATCTTTAATATTTATTGATTAAAACGGTTTTTCCTGTGTTTTGTGTTGCTACATAATCTTAAAAACAGCACTGTTCTGTTAAGACCAATGCTGTAATAGCATACTTTTATCTTAGAATCAGGTACTGCAAAAACAAAACGAAAAAAAGTAAAAAATCTAACTCTGAATGAGCTGTTGAGAGTTCTTTCCTATGTTTTTTATGATGAATTGTGGCAAATGATAACTAATTCCGTAAATCTGTATGTATTTATATATATCTATATATATATATATATATATATATATATATATATATATATATATATATATATATATATATATATATATATATATATATATATATATATATATATATATATATATATATATATATATATATATATATATATATATATATATATATATATATATATATATATATATATATTAGCTTCGAAATTCTTTGCTATTCATATTTGTTTTGTGAAAAGTAATCTTGGGTTTGTAGCATTTCATTACATAGAGAAATAAGCAAATAGACGAATATACACTTACCAGTGCTATATCTGGACATACATACGGAAACGAACCACTATACACACGGAAACGAACCACTTAGAAGTTGTACAAGTTCCTTCACCTTTATTGAGGATCTTCAGAGTAGTGTACGATTTGTTTCATTGATCATTTATACTTGAATTTAAAATATTAATACTCCATCACTTGCAGTGACGTTTTATGACATTAGTTTTTGACGGAACTCAAATTCTTAGAATACACAAACCTAGTCTACTATTTATATTTGTTCTATTTGAACATATTATATATAAAAGCATTAGGCATACAGTTATCCAGAAGATGTTAAACTTTAAAATGCATAAAATCTTGTTGAACCTATTGAAAAACAACTACGTCCTCCAACTATATGCTAGAGAATATTGAATTACATAAACAATAGAGTTCTGAAGCATTCAAAGAGGGAGTGAAATTGCTTGCTTAGTCAAAACTAAAATCATTTGTTGGTCTTATGTATAAATTGTTTTTTTCGAAAATTCTAAAAAATCCAATTTTCACCCTGTATATATTTATTAGCTTTGAAACTCTTTGCTATTCATATTTGTTTTGTGAAAAGTAATCTTGGGTTTGTAGCATTTTATTACATAGAGAAATGAGCAAATAGACGAATAAGAGGGAAGATACACTTACCAATGCTATATCTGTACATACATACGGAAACAAACCACTATACACACGGAAACGAACCACTTAGAAGCTGTACACTGCTATGAAGATCCTCAATAAAGGTGAAAGAACTTGTACAGCTTCTAAGTGGTTCGTTTCCGTGTGTATAGTGGTTTGTTTCCGTATGTATGTACAGATATAGCACTGGTATATATATATATATATATATATATATATATATATATATATATATATATATATATATATATATATATATATATATATATATATATATATATATATATATATATATATATATATATATATATATATATATATATATATATATATATATATATTTATATATATGAATTTATATTTATATAATTTATATTTTATAATTTAATATATTTATATATATACATATATATATATATATATATATATATATATATATATATATATATATATATATATATATATATATATATTTATATATATGATGAAGTCTACATTGGTCAAACAATGCAACTCCTTGAAGAACGTTTAAAAGGTCACATATTCAGCTAATATTACAGCTCTTAAAAAACATTCTAATGAAACAGGTCATCAATTTAACTACGAAAATACTAAAGTTATTAATAAAGAACAAAATTATAAAACACCCGTAATTATGGATTCAATTTATATTCAAAAAAATCCTAATGCATGTAATAACAAGAAAGATACAGAACATCTTTCTACAATCTACAATCTGTTAATATAAAAGTATTAAATAAATTAATTAATTTATATTTAATTTAATTAATTTAATTTAATTTAGTTTAATAAATTTTTGCCTTTGTCAAATATGTCAAAAATAAAATACTCTTTTGAAAAAGGCCCAAGAAAGGGACCGAAACGTCAAGTAACCTAATCAGTCGTTTTATTGCTACTATCCCAAGAAAAACCCTCCAAAAAAAAATAAAAATATATATATATATATATATATATATATATATATATATATATATATATATATATATATATATATATATATATATATATATATATATATATATATATATATATATATATATATATATATATATATATATATATATATATATATATATATATATATATATATATATATATATATATATATATATATATATATATATATATATATATATATATTGTGGCTATTTTTAAGATTTTTTGTTTTCACGTGCAGAGATACAATTATAATAGTGCGTTTATTGCCTTTATCAACAGCCATTTTAGTTTCATTAAATGACGAAGGTAGCCTAGTGTGACGCTTCCTATATAATATTCCAGTCCGAAATTGTCCCAAAGGGGACGCTGGACCAAGCGCACATATATTCTCAGATGATTTCATCTGAAAGGGTTGTTTTATAATTTTAATGCAGACAAGCCAGCCTGACTTGCCACCCCTAGTGTCGCTCTGAATTACATGCGATGGTCAACCTCGGGGTGGTTCTAACTCAAACCCATTTACGAAGTTGAGTCATAATTTGTGACTGACAATTAGTGAAGGAAGCATTACTCGGATGAAATCATGGAAAATACTACATTCGGAGGTATTTCTAACAGAATGAATTTGATTATGTGAAAACGTGATTTTATAGTCCTTGGGTCCTAGTGTGGGTCCTATTTCTAGGAAACTAATACGTTCAGTCATTTTAGCCCATTCAAAGCAAGATCATTAGTTCTGCAGTGCTTAGATAAGGAATTATATATGTTACAATCACGTTGAATTTAATTATCCATCATCTTGTGGCCAATTGCATATGGCAAGAATTGTGAAGATCAAAAGTATTTGCAAGTGTAGTTAACAAAAGTATAGAAAGTAGGGGCCTCGATATGAAACCTTAAGTAACTAATTACGATTTGTGTTCATTCTGTTGAGTGTATTTTGGATCTATCAGGTTTTATTTAAAGAAAATGCCTGTAACTTTCTGGTAAGACAAGTTTGATTATCTCTATATATTTATAGTTATTTAACGAACTAGTGCATTAATGACAGCGATTAACAATCGAGATATTTTAACGAGTTCGAGTTAATTGTCGAAATTATTAATCGCGTTTTAATATACGAGTTAGTTACAAATTTTTTCCGGCGACTGTACTTTGAATAAAATGGCTAAAACCTCATTTTAAATTTTTATTTAAGAAAACAGTACAAATTCAATTATTCATTATTATTATTACAAAGTATCACAAATCTGATTGGTGTTTGTAAATATTTATATTTACGTTAGAAACAGTGCAGTTATTAAAATTGAAGGAAGGCACAGATAAATGCTCAGTTTTATTATATTCTGAATTTAAATTTAAGTTGATGTGATCTTGGATGATCGTTTCGGCGCTGGTGGAACTAGTATGCGGAGTTTTTGTAACAGTTTCGCAGAAGATTTTTTTTGCTATGTCAACTTTATTTTGAACTGAATTTTCAATGTATCCTTCTGCAACAGCAGTGGATTTCCAACCGCCCAGTCGTTTAATGGCTGAAAAGTCTGCACCATTGTCAGAAAGTATGGAGACAGAAGAAGGTGTTTTACAAAATTATATTTCAAATATTAAATTTAAATTTATGCGTATGTTTCACTAAAATCGTTTATTAATAGAAAATCATGCATTAATAGGGGTCATTAATAAACGATTTTGTATTCATTAATTAACCTCGTAAATACACGGTCGACGGAAAATATATTTTAATGACACTATTTAACTATTGTTTAACTTCTTGGTTTCATTTCTTCGATGTTATTAAAATCCAAGAAGGGTAAACTAGAAAGGAGTGCTTAATCAACGTCAGCCAATCAGATTCTAGTAGCCTGGTTGACGTCATCGGCATTTTCTCAGTGGACCAAAAAATTAATAGTATAGGGTGTCCCAAAACATATTTATGTTCCGGGAACAGAAGTACACTCGTCTTTATGCAAGCACATATATACTTATATATGTTGCAGCGCCTTTATGTGGTTTAAGCTTATATAAATAATTTATAGGCATTTATACTTTTTTAAGGATATTATTATGCTTTTCAAGTCATCAAAACAGTATTGATAGGGTGAGGTGAGACTTTAATCTCTACTGACTCTACTGTTTAATTTCTACTGACCAAATTAAAAATAAGCACAAAGTCTGTTTTAGAAACTATTGGAAGATACCACATTGCCATGGTATATCACTTGAAAGCAATTTAAAAGTGTGGGTAAAAAAATATATGCATTTTTAACATTATATTTTATTAATATACTTTTCTTTAAGATATAATATTATTTATTTTAATTTTAAACTAAATGTTATCTAGTTTATCAGTTTTTTCATTTTTTTAGACTTACGACGACTGCCGCCAGAACAATCGCTAGCCTTTCTTTCAATGTGGAGTTTTTGTAGTTGATGTTATTTCTACAGGTTCGTGATGTTTCTTAGCAATTTTTTTCACCAATTTTTCGTTACATTTTTCCCCTTCTGGAGTCTCATTATGCTGAACATTTTGTGCAGAATTTTCCACTAAACCTTCACTGTGTTGTCTATGTTCATTATTGCCAGTTTTGTTAGAAATTTCTTCAACCACATATTTATGTTCATTTTCTTTTTCATCACTTTCATGATTCTTACTAAATAAAAGACTTGGAACTGCATACTCCTTCAAAAGGTTTCTTGGTGGGTTACCTATATAAACAAATATTGTAAATAGATATAAATCGCTAACACCAATAATGGAAAAAATTGGAAAAATAATTAGCTAGCCGTTAGTAGAAACACAAATTACATGATGGAATAGTAATTCATTGCGGGTTTCTACTACCTCCAGAGGTGGTATATTAGAAAATCAGTGGCGTAGCTATCGATGTGACAAGGAGCGCATAGCGCTAGAGCCCAAGATCTTGTGGCGCCGAGCGGTCAATGTCGAGACTTAGGAACCTATATCAATAATCATTTTTGGGGCCACATAGAGAGCTTTGCGCTCGGGCCCTGTGGAAGCTTGCTATGCCGCTGTACAATTACCGCTGTAAGCTATTATATCGGCAGGAAAAGATAGGACCATGCGAGGTTTTATTTCTATGTTATACAGAAATAAATCTGTCAGAATAAAAGAAAGAATGGACAAGTCCCTCTATATTCTGTAACTAAATGAACAAAATAACCTACCTGTAAGTTCGTTCCGTAAATCTCGAACAAAGTCTGTCTTTTTGAAATGTACTGAACAAATTCGACTTGACTCAGATACTTTGCTATCTCCACAAAATATAATCCACTGATCTCTTATCTCGGAATTCTTTGGAAAGCGATGAAATTATATTTCTGAGTTCCTTGAATTGTAAAGATTATTGCGACAGTAGGTTATGCAGCACCTTGTAGACATCTTGGTCTGATATAAAATAGTACGTACATATTAGCTTTGTAGGTATTCTATGGATATTAACACTATTGAATGCACTACTCACGCAATAAATAATTAATATAAAAAGAAACTACTTACATTATTACCACGCCAAATAATAATCCAATATAATTGCAACGTAACGTAATAACTGTCTTTAATTTATTTAAATAACACTAATCACACTAAAATAGTCTATAATAAAATGTCAATAACCAAAATGGAAAAATAGAATAGACACACCAAGAACAAAAACGCAGGATAAGAGCATAAAAATCTATGACAAGAGCTTCAAAACGTCAAAACACAGGAACGGCCATTTTCTAGCCAATGACGTCATATGACAGCATTTTACATTTACTGCCTCTTTTCAATTTGCTTATATAGTCTTATGAGAATTGAATCCTCCTTTCTAGTTTACCCTTCTTGATTAAAATCCACTTATATTCAACATATCTTTCTACATGTATTACACCTTTTTCCATTCTCCGCCAAGTAAACAATATAAAAAAACAAAAAATGTAATTTATATAAAATTATCCATTCAATTTCATCTTGCAAAACTACCAGATATATGTTCGTTTTAGAATCCCTAGTCTTAATTGTGCCCAAGATATAATTGGTTTTTGACTTGACGTGCCTTATTCTAGAAGCTATTAATTAAATTCCCATAGTGGCACTTGCTGCAGCGATGGCCGGTGTTGACAAAGTGTGCACATACTAGAGAAGCTAAGTAGGGATTAGTGGGTCGAGGTGCAATTTTGAGTTTCGATGTATAAGCCATATAACTTGTACATTCCCTTATTGCAATGTAAGTGCTGCCCTAGCAAATGGTTATGTTAATTATTTCGGGATGAAATTGCTAGCGCCTCTCCGTTTTCTCAAAATTTTGGCATAAATGGAATTAATTTCCTGTTTTCCAGTGATTATAGTCATTTTGCATTTTTGTATTGAAAATACTTCTTGGCGCAAGTATATGGAAGCCGTCTGTAAGAAAACGTTCGTGACATGCGACATGGTATTCAGTCAGCAAGGTCCTGAACTACAGAATAGGTCACAATCTGCTGTGTTGGGAAATAAACTAATTACTGATTCGATTTATTTTATGAATGGCTGGCTGCAAGGTCAGACAGTAAAACTTACTTCAAATTTTAGAGGCCAGTCTATATGTTTAATTTGGAATAACATAATATTAACAGTTAATTCTATTAGTTCGGTTTTCTGAAATTTTACGAAAATAGTCCAAAGTCCAAAGTCCACGTGTTCCAAAATCCTCTTTGATTTTTTTTTTGTAAAACGTATATCTTTATAGTTAAATTTTATTTGTTGGCATAATTCAAATACTAATATTGCGAAAAATAACATATACAAACTACAATATGAGGTTCTGACTGGCAAAATCTTCCAATGTCAGTATATCAACAGGATAAATTTCATTGTCAATTTTTATTTTATTTTTTACATATACATATTTGTCTTAAAAATTGCCTGCAAAAATTCCGCTTTTGGAAAAGTACAGAACTTTATTTTCCCGACTTGATTGCTGATGTCAGAAATTCAAACAAAAAATAAAAAAATATCAGTGTTCAGCGACCCCAAAAACCATCGAGTAAGTAACGAGTTTCGACTTTATATTACAAATTCTCATAAAACTCCAGATGACGTTCATCTGTCCACCCTGGCCACCAGGTAGCAACCCCCGAGTAGCAAAACTGGACTTATTTCCATCAATATTTCCCGAGTTGTAAATTTTTTATTTATTGTCTCCTCAAGATGCACTTCTAAAATACATATTTTTATCTGCAAAAATGCATTTATTCAAAAGTAATTGATCAATGTAGTTTACAAACTTTATAGACGCCCTCACGAATCGATGCACAAAACCGCCTTAAAATCCGAACAAAATCGGAAGTTCATTGCTTTATTTTCTCGACTAGATACTTATTAAGAAAAATGTATCGACAAATTTCAATGAACTGACAAATTTCAATGTAAAATGTAATAGTAGTGTGAATAGCGACAAGGGACCTATACTGTATAGCCCGCTTTACGCGTTGCTTAGCAACCGATGATTGAACCGTGATTAGTCACGCGTAAATTTCACGATGATATCATTAGTGACGTCGCCATGAAAATAGTATAAATATGGTAGATTTTGTAGTTTAAGATTAGTTTTAATCGTCTCCGGATGATGCCAACTTGGTTGGCGAAACGCGCGTCGAGCGAAGTGAAAGTGTTTTGGTGTTTGTGGAAACTACTCCGAGTGTTAAGAAAACTGATATTATTTTCGCGTCTTCCACAATACGCCGATTACGAATTTTAACATAAATAAGTGAAGACCTTGAAAACGCGTTGGAAAATTATTGTGGAAAATTTTTGTCAGCATTTAGTTTCAGATTATGAGCAACTGATATATCCAGTAATTTATCCAAGTCATCGTTACTTTTTTTTGCATCCAAATACACTCTCGTCGGAGGTAAAGGAAAAATATACATGGGTATGTATCATCAGCTTAATCGTGAATATTGCAGTTGGTAACAAATCTATGAAAGTCAGATATGTAAACAGAAAACATCAAGGGCCCTTGTATAGATCCTTGAGGAACATCTAAACCACTATGACGGAAATCTGATGTTTTGTTGGAGTGAAATACACGTTGAAGACGATTGTCTAAATAGATTTTAATTAGTTTAACTCACTGATCAGAAAAACCGATATCTGACAATTTGCCACATAGAATATTGGGTACCATAGTATCGAATGGCTTACTGTAATCAGATAAAATCAGCCAGCTTACTTTACCTGCATCTGTAGCTCTAATAAAATCATATGTGATGGTGGCTAATACTGTAGTCGCACTATATTGCTCCTTGAAAGAGGATTCGTGAGGAAGGTATTAAGTTATTTTCACAAAGATATTAAATAATCTGTATTTTTATTAGTCGTTCTAAATTTCCGATAACATGGGTAGCTCAAGCTCACTGGTCTCAAGCATAAAAATTGCGTTGGGTTGTGTATTTTTTAAAGTTGTAGAACATTAGCTTGTTTCCAAACCTCTGGGAACACAGGCGTGGTGCGAGCCCTGTTCAAAATAAACCTAAGATGTTCTATTAGATTTAAACTAACTAATTTAAACATTTTAAGGGAAATAATATTAGCTCCTACAGAATTACTCTTTATAGAATTTAGACATTAATGATATCGTTATTAGTGATATATTATTATATATGACTTATATTTATTAGTGTAAAATTAACGTTAAATGAGTCCAAATCTAATAAATTGTTTGTAATAATATTTATTTGATTATTTATTATTTTTAACGATCTAAGTGAGTTCCACATTACTTTACTGTTGTTTTGTCCTTAAATAAATTTCATGTAAGCTTTTCTCTCTCTTATTACAGGATGATTTATCTGATTTTTTTACATCTCTGTAATAATTCCAGTGGGTGGTTAATCTAGTTCTTTTGAATATACTAAAAGCCTCGTAATTTCCTTTATATTGTGCGTGAGCCATGGTGCTGGTGGTTTTGTTATTTTATTTATTATAATATCTATTTATTATAATATGATTCATCGTGGGATGGTAGCAATAAAATGCATGATATTAACGTTTGGATTAACGGTATGGTAGCAATAAAATGCTAATATTAACGCTTCGGTCCTTTTTGGGGCTTTTTCAAAAGCTCATTTTATTTTAATACATACTTTCTGACTATGTCAACTATGTAGTAAAATAAAATCATCAAACACGCAGAATTATATGCTAGAAAATCTAATACTGCTGTTACTGCTTTTATATTTTTTTCAGAGCAATCTTAAACGCTGCTGTCAACAATACATTAGAGGAAAATCTAAAATTAAGTTTTATGAAAAAGCGGCAAAATTTGTTAATCGAACCTTGCTAGATCAGTGTGAGAACACTCTTTACGTTTTTAAATAGCTGCAGAAAATGTCATTTAATTGACTTATGACCCATTCTCATACCTGCAGGTCTACTGTATTTTTTGCATGATAGTTTTGCTGCATATATGTAGTTCCGCAATCATCTAGGATTTATTTAGCCGCGGTGGCAAGAACAACAGCACATCAAAATGATAAATTTCCCCCGTGTTACGCCGCTCATTATTTTACTGTAAAATAAATACACACTATTAATAATCCTCTCTCGCAAACCCAAAAACAAAACCCATCCATCCGCTAGATATGAGATATTCCCTCTGTATGATACCTGGATCATTAATGTCCCTGCTAGTTATATAAAATAATGCAAATTCTCGTCATATAGAAGGTCTTAGACTCTCTACCTGATCAGGGGGTAAAACTGTAAAACCAGTTACATTGAGCCCTTACGTTGTTATTTAAGAGGGTAAAGTACGGATGTTATTGTGCCTTGCAGAAGTTTGCAAGAAGCATTAGGTTAGGTTCGTTTGTGTACTTTTCTGTGTGGCTGTGGTGACCGTTGGAAGTCGTGGATTCCGGAGTGAGTCGCCGTATTTTTAGATACAAATTTAGGTACGTTAACTTTTATTTATATAATTATGTAGCACTCATGTAACTAACATTTAGATCGGTAATGAAGTGGTTCATTTTTATTTTGCGAGTCTCCACGTGCCGCAAAGTATAAGGCATGTCATCAGGCAGTACCCCTCAAACTGCCACGTTTAACCCCATATATGTTATAATGACCATTACTTACTTGTTGCATTAGTAAAGTGAAACACATCGTTTCTCATACTTTCTTCACATTTTATTTGGTGTAGATATACATTAACAAGTGGACCCGGATTAATCTGGGTTAACAATACAAGATGTTGCATTATAGTGTTTTCGTTTGATATACAAACTAGAGCAAAAAATTGTGTAACATTTTACAAACAAAACCAGTACCAATTACTACAGAAGCGGTAAATCACATCACTATGCAATACAAAAGGATATTTAGTGTAAAATTGTATACCGCCATAATTTCTTGTGAATAGAACTAGGGTCTCCAGTCCGCGGCTTACCATATCGGTCGCTATCCCTCTTCAATTCGTATAAATCCTATTTCCTTTCTAGCTCATTTAGAGGACACCTGCATGCCCAAGCCGGCGATTTACGGGCTTTATTGCCCAGTGGGGTTTCATCATGCGCCACCAAGGTGAAGTTACTTCAAAAGATGTGTTATTATGTCATATTCATATATGTGCAAAACTTATTTATGCCAAAAAATTATTTAGTTTTGAATGTATTTAAAATATGTTGAAAAAATTTTGCATTCTGCGTGTACAAGTTAGTGCTCAATTTAGCCAATAACAATTTAAAATGAAAGAAAGAAATGAAATTGCTCTTGCCCAGCAAGGACCACTGGGAGGTAAGAGGGCCCCTTGCCAGGATAGAACGTGGTTGGGTTAATATTATTAGAATAGGTAAGACTGTTTGCGGGACCAATTTGCGGGATATGTTAGTACTTGCAGATATAGTTACACTCACATTGGTAATTTTCACTGTCACTTATTAGTAGCACTCTTCACAAAAATTCACATAAAAATTCATATCACTATTCACTATCTGAAAATAAGTCACTTTCACTATTGTCTTCATTTACATTTATTATGAGTGATTTAACGGGAGTATCCGGAGTATTCATCATAATATCGAGATTGGGCATTCTTGATTCCACCTTCTTCACATGGTATATACATTTTATCCAGTTGGTCGCATGTACTTCCTTGATTGTACCACTGAGATGTTTTTTTAAATCAGCTAACTTAAATGTATTTTCTCTAGCAACATTCCCTTTTATTTGCTCAATAATTTGCGCAAATAAGCTCAATTGGGTTCAGTTCGCAGTAATATGGAGGCAATCGAATTACCTCTATTCCCCTTGCTTTGGCCATTTCATATACTACATACTTCTTGAAAGCTCGAAAATGTTGCCTTGCCAGTGTCAACAATGTGCCAGTGAATTATCGCGTTCAATGTTTCATTCTTCCTGCCAGTCTTTAATTTGCCCTTTCCGCCATGCAGTTGTGGGCAGCTGTGAGAATTATAAGATTATTGTTTTTTATTTTAATTCCTATATTACGACAATTGCGCGCGCCACTGAGAAACGCATTGCATTAGTTTCCATATCAAACGAAAGAACTGTAGTATATAACATTAAGTCAACTAACTTAAAATGTTGACTAATAAATATTATTCAAGTGGTGGTAAAACTGAACGAAGCTTATTCATTAATTTATTAAATATTTTCGACTGAACTTAGTACGTTGAACCAATATCCCGTGCCAGTTTATTGTTAATTAAGTTAAAATTACGTATATTAACGTAATTTTGACTTAATTAACAATAAACTGGCACATGATATTGGTTCAACTTACTAAGTTCAATGTACCTTATTTTGCTTAAATTATATATACACTAAAATGTCAGTTATTCATGTAGAAAATTCAGTTACACAAAATTTACTTATTTGGGGTATCTACAGGGCAATATTTGTATCAGAATTTTTTCTCGTAAACTGCTATATTTATGTAGATCGGGTTTGCTGAAATAACGTCATCATACGCGTAAGCCGATATAGTTGCCTATCGATACGAATCTGTCGATAACTAAGATGACCAGATTTGCCAGGGAGCGAGCAAAAACACAACTTCCTTTTTACTTACCTACCCCTTTGTTGTAAACCGTGATCAATTGATCATGTCACACCTTAAATTGTCGAATTGAAGGATTTTAATAGCTTTTTCACGGAATCATAATATAGTCATGTGAATCTCTAAGTTTCAACTAGTAGTTCGGTTTCCAGGACCAATACCCTAAAAATTTGTATTGTATTTTTTTACTTCTGAATTGCTACAAGGACATACTAAGCTTCAATAAAATGGATGATGACATTCTGTCGATCTTGGGCAATTCGATATATTCAAAATTTTCCCCGATTTCCGAGACCGAAGTTAACCAAATCTTAAAATTTCACTTTTTTGGAAAAATTGCCAATTTTTGGAGGGCTGTGTCTTGGTAACTATTATACCTACAGAGCTGGTTCTGATCTCAAATTTAATCTACTTTAATAACGTAATAACATGTTTTATGAACAAACCAATAATTTAGAAGATATAGTGAAAATACCGAAAAAAGTGCGAAAATTTCGCGGTTTCTTGAGTGCTACGAAGTTAGCCACTCATTTCGAAGCTATAAGCTTAGATATACACTACTGGTAGTAGTCCTTACAACATATTAAAGAATCAGAAGTAGCCCTTAGTTTTCTAATTTTAATGTACTATATGACTGACATTATGTGCTTGCCATTTCATGTCCCACAGATTAGCATTTAGATATCCAACCAACCACAGGGAGTGTCCTCTTTTCAAGATATTAACAGCCTCAATCTTCCCAATGCCATAGCACATGGCAGTGGTATCACAGCCAGTGTAGCTGATGAAGTGCTAACATTATCATATATTATTTTCTCGTGTTTAATAGCAGTTGCTATCAATACGAATTAATTTACATGACACTGGTGGGTTAACGACAATAAAATACTATGGATGAATTCGTGACGCATGTTATCTTCTCTAAGCAATTCCACTTTGCTAACTTATCTTGCAAGACGTATTACATTGGTATCTCGATTCATAATGAATCTCCCTCAAAATTATAGAACTTATATATTTTTTTTAAATTATTCATCAGATTAAAAAAGGAAATATGCTGCTTGAATGACAAGAATTAAGTTCTGGGATTCAGGTTGGGGCATTAAGCATGGCTCGAATTCCTCGTTTTAGCTCATACCATAAATATTCAATTGGATTTAGGTCGGACTGCATGCTGGGTACCCATAATCCAATCTCGCACGATTCTTGTGGTGCGCAGCCTCACATTGTCATGCATAAAAATAAACTCGTCTCCATCGTATAGATATACGGTCGGTATCACCTGAACGACACAACAAAAAATCTCCTCGATGTACCTAGCACCCGTTAAACCTCCTCTCCCGTGACCACGATCGCCCCTAGTGATGAAAGCAGAATCGGTTCGTGCTTTCATATAAATCTCGCTCCAGGTCATGCAAGCACCGCCTCAATAAGCAATTCGCTCTTCAATGTAGCATTCCTCAAATGGTACTCTTCGTCTCCGATACACTTCAACAGAACAGATCACCATTGTTCCAATGTCCAATTACTTTTCCTTACTCTCCATTGACTAATAGCGACTCTTCGCACTTCACGCGCACTTCACGGAGCTGTTGTTGCACTTGAACCATATTAACGTGACCATTTCTTAATGCTGACACAACAAAGCGGTCATCACAATAGTTGGTGATGGTTTTCTGCCTGTTCGAGGTCGTCTATGAAAGGATCAAGTCTCCCCACACTCTTCAAACTCCATTTTCGATTGAAGCAATAACTTGGGTGACTTTTTGCGGTGTAGTATGCATTAAACTAACACATTTTAAAACTATTGATATTATGAAAAATGAATAATTTACCAGTTTCAATTGCAAAGGTAATAATTTCGACCTGCCACAAGTTTGTTTTCTCGTTACTAGTGGCTCCATCTAGTTCAAAAAGACATTTATTGAACTATTTTTGCTTTATGCAATTAATTATTAAATTAGTGACTGGTGCCTTCTTTTAATATTTGGATAGTATTTCCATATTTATATAGCAACGTTTGATATTCAAATATTCGTTTATTAATATTTAAGTATATTTTACTTTTAGAAAATTGTTAATGGCCGCTGCTCTGGAAAAAGCGCTTCTGGAAGACCTTCAGTGCCCAGTATGTGACCACTACATGTGCCCCCCGATCCGCCAGTGCCAAAAGGGTCACAGTATATGCGACCACTGTTTCCCAAAGCTGAAAATTTGCCCGAAATGCAGGGCGCCTAAAAGCCAAGCCAGATCCTTCGCTCTGGAAGCCATCCACTCTAAACTGAACATTCCCTGCAGATACGCAATTTCTGGGTGTGATTTTGTTTCCTTAGGGGAGCGAATAAGAAGTCACGAATTGTTTTGTACGCTAGCTCCGAAGCATTGTCCATTCAGAAATTATGATAATTGCCAATGGAAGGACGTGACAAGTAAACTGAAGAATCACCTGACGAAGAAGCATTCAAGTAATTTCTACCGCAAGGAGAAGCAGAGGTTTCTGTCACAGAATTTTAGAAACATTACTAATTATCACTATATTTATGTTGTTATTCACGCCTATAAGGATTTTTTTAGGCTGACGTGGGATATGGATGAGGTCACAGGTGATTATTATTTTTATTTTAATTTAAGATTTTCCAAGACATTTTTTTTTGTAATAGTTTGTTCTATTTCAATTATGTTTGTTCTATTTCAATTATGTTCAATTACTGAAATAATATACTTATACGTTATACTTGTTTGTTCTATTTATAATAATAATAATTTCAATAATTATTTTCAGCAATAAATTAATATATAATTCGATGTGTATAATCTATTTCAGGTATGACTAGGTGGGCGATCTACTATATGGGCTCCCCGGAAAAAGCCAAGCGGTACGCTTACAAGATAGAATTCCCTCGAGAGCCGCACTTCGATGACATCTCCACCTCCTTGGTGTGGAAGGCTCCTTGTGAATCCATGCCTGAGGAAGACGACGTTAAGTTTGTGGAGCACAGCTGCCTTTACGTCCACAGGAATTTACTGAAAAGCTACTGCGAATTCAACGGCGACCTAAACTACAGGATAACTATATATAGCAGCAACCCTCAATGCAATGTTTACGAGAACGATGCGAGTAACATTTTCACGGATCTATCGTTGGTGGAATGAAGACTGAGCTTTATTATTATTATGCTTATTGTAAGAAAAATGTATTATTGTAATTATTATTATTATTAAATAAACGGTATAAAATTAGATATTTCATTATCATAAGTGTGGCAAACCCTCTTGTCGAAATATAAAAAATAATTGTTCTTTCGACACTCTTATTGAAATCATAATTCCTTATACTTCAAAGTATAATGAAATAAATTAAAAGTAAACAAACATTTTTGAAAACAAGCTTTTATTAAAAGCTCTAAAAAGACGGAAATAAACTTTTAATTAATTTAAACCCATCAATTTACTACGCTACACAATTTATATGATATGAAAGCTTGTCGCGAGATTTATCTATTTTATAAAAACTATGCTATTTTTTTATTAGAAATATTTATGTCAATATCAAGTTACTTATTATATTCTTGTTTATCTACACAGTTAAATCTCGCGACAAGCTTTTATATCATATAAATTGTGTAACGTAATATATTGAAAATAATTTAAGTTTATTTTCTTCTTTTTAGTGCTATTTACTATTAATTAATTTTTAATTTTTTAGTTATCGCTGGACATGTTTCTAAGACTGGTCGAATGAACGACGTGGTCGTTTGACTGTTAATTTAGTACAATAAGTACTACAGAAGTGGTAAATCAAAATGAATATACAAAACCAAGAGAGAGGCAATGATTAGAAGTTTTTCGTAACAAATGACAAATGTCTTAATGTTGCTTTGACATTCTTCTATAGTGTTGCCAATAAGTAAAAAATCATCCAAATACATAATTTATAAGAGCCTACGCTCTGGAAGCCAGTCAACTACCGGCTTCATAATTTTAGTAAAGACAAGAGGTGCCGTATTTAGGCCAAAAGGTAGGCAACTGAATTCATAAAGAGCGTTTAGGAGCGAAAAGCGTAAGTATATTCGGTGAGATACGGCGACTGGAAAGATGGAAATTGCGGCCTGGAGATTAATGGTTGCCATGAAACAACCACGCCTTAATAATTTAAAAGCTAGAGTCCAATCTTGCATTTTGAAGTGATCAATTCTCGTAAAGATATTGAGGCGTTTTATGTTCAGAATAAACCGTTGAGACCCGATTTTAGTCCTAGAAAAATAGGAGATAGAAATTGGTCTGAACAGGGACGACAGAGAGAGAGACAGCTCCCATAGCTAATAATTATAAAATATTTTCAGAAATTATTTACATATCAGAAGCTAACCATTCAGATGGTGTTGGTAAGGTCTAGGTGCTAGTCCGTACAAACGGAATGCGGTACCCCCTAATCCAGGAAAAAATAACTGAATCAGCCACAATTTCCTACCACGTATGAAAGTAAAAAGCTATGTGCTGCCTTACGTGAAGTTACTTTCGGCGAGGACTCTGACACCTCTTAGTCTTCTCTTGATAAAGACGTTTGGTGTTCTGAGGTCGATGGCTCTTGTATCGATGTGATGTGATGATGTTTAACAGGGGTTTTGATTTCAATTTGAAGGAAGTCGTGTTGATCCAGTGCTTTAGTAGCTTTAATGCGGTCGTCAAGTTTGTCCCCAAAAATTTGGGTAAAAAAATACTTTAGTGTTTAAGGAAAAACTGACATACATTAGTCACTATGCAATACAAAAGGATATTTAGTGTAAAATTGTATACCGCCACAATTTCTTGTGAATAGAAGTAGGGTCTCCAGTCCGCGGCTTACCATATCGGTCGCTATCCCTCTTCAACTCATATAAATCCCATTTCCCTTATCGCTCACTTAGAAGGCACCTGCATGAACAAGCCGGCGATTTACTGGCTTTATTGCTCAGTGGCGCATCATCATGCGCAACCAAGGTGAAGTGACTTCAAAAGATGTCTTATTATATCATGTTCATATATGTGCAAAACTTTGAGCCAAAAAATTATTCAGTTTTGAATGTATTTAAAATATATTGAAAAAATTTTGCATGCTGCGTGTACAATTTAGTGCTCCCTTTAGACAATTTAAAATAAAAGAAAGAAATTAAATTGCTAGTGCCCAGCAAGGACCATGGGGAAGTAAGAGCTCCCCTTGCCAGAATGTAACGTGGTTAGATTACTTATTATAAGTATAGGTAAGACTGTTAATATAAATAATAACAAATTAACTCACCAATTTGCGGGTAATGTTATTATTTGCACTGTTTGTCTTCATTTACATTTATTATGATTGATTTAACGGGATTATCCGAAGTATCCATCATAATATCGAGATCCCACATTCTTGGTTCCACCTTCTGCACATGGTCTATACATTTTATCCAGTTGGCCCCATTTACTCTTGCGCCTAAATAAGCTCAATTGGGTTCAGTTCGCAGTGATATGGGGGCAATCGAATTACCTCCATTCCACTTGCTTTGTCCATTTCATCCACTATATACTTCTTGAAAGCTTGAAAATGTTGCCTTGCCAGTGTCAACAATTCAGCTTTGAGTAGTGAATCATCGTGTTCAATGTTTCTTTCTTCCAGCCAGTCTTTAATTTGCCCTTTCCGCCATGCAGTTGTGGGCAGCTGTTCTGTTCTACGAGAATGTTTAATTGTTTTTATTTTATTGTTTTATTATTGTTTTTTTATTTTATTTCCTATGTTACGATAATTGCCGGCGCCACTGAGCACCGCATTCCATTAGTTTACATATCAAACGAAAGCACTATAGCAAATTAAATAAAATCTTATAAAAAGAAGACAGGCAAATACTGCAAATTTTTATACAAAAACGTTCTCTCAAATATTTTATAAATCTGTAAATGATTTTCCAGAAAAATGAGAAATACGAGTTAAGTTCGTGATATAAAATATAAGCAGCCTCATTTGCAGCACTTCTAGAAATACGTAATAGCCCCGAGCTCTTCTGACCCGTAATCCTCCGATAACTCACCGTCCAGTTAATTTAAAAGCTGCATGCAGATTTGCAGCCAGATTTCAAAGTGTGACTCTGTGCAACTCGAGAGCAAGACACCCCGGCCTGATACATTTATCTTGGCGTATGCAGGTCGCCGGGTGTTCCACGTAGCGTGAAGCGTCGGATAATTTTTCAAAAGCTCACATTTACAAGCGAAAATCCGGCAATTTAGAGCGCCGCCAGGGGCGCACGGGGAGCGGGGGTTTAATGAACCGTCTCTTCCGACTGTTGGTATCATCTCCTTCGGTAATGGTCTACGCTTATTCTTGTCACAGTCTTAAGAAAATTACATGCAATTTGGGGTTCATGCCGGGGATGGAAATGGCTTAAAAGTATCGCCGAGGGTGTCTGTGAATGTGCGAAGGGGGGCGATAAATAAATAATACAATAATGGAGATGTGGCTTTAGCAGTTTCTTGTCAGTTTGAGAAGTTATGTTTTTATTGGTTGTTGCTCTCTTAGCTTAGTATTTTATATAGATCCGGCTCAAACATAGTTTCTAAAATAGTAGCATACCTCACTTGGTATTAACGTATATGAACCCTTACAATATATACCTAAAATGTATATAACCAAAATATCTGATAATCCAGTGGAGTGAGGTGATCATATTAGACAGGGAAGTAGTTTATTTACAACAGAACTATATTTTTAACCAAATAAAAAACATGGGTATGTGCTTATGAGCACACGATAGGAGTGAAAACTTCTATTTTTCGAATTTTAACATATATACTGTAACCGCTCTCCCGTATTACCACAACCCGCAATACACCGCGGCCGTTAATACACGTTGACCGTACACGCCCGTGACATAGATGCTTCAGGTAACCGGCGCTAGATGTGGCCCCACTGCATGTCGCTCCAAAATACCTACTCATAGTTGGCAAGTACTGCGACGGACCATCACTTCGCAGTCGATTCGATTCAATCCAACTCAATTCAATTCGATACAGAGAGGAAAACAATTGGACGGTAACCCAACCAGACGGAACCTCCTGATATATTGTTTTCTGATTCTGATTGTATTGTATTTTCTTTTACTTAGGAAACAACAAATACACTGACGTACATAAAAAGTGGCGCACCTAGATTTTGTCCCAAATTTGATGTTCAATAACTTTTAAACCAGCCTATCGATTTTGATTTTTTTTTTGTTGGAAAGGGCGACTCTTGCGGATGACTATTTTGTAATTGGCTTTCCATAAAAATGTATTTTTTAATATGTAGGTACAGCCTTTAAAAACCGATTATGATTTTGACACGAAATTTGATTGTCGCTGTGGAGTGAAATTTTATTTGCATTGAATTCTTAGGTTGGTCACGGTGTTTACCATTATTATTTCAATATTCTCTTTTTTGAATCACCTCTCTAGCCCCTTCAGCAACGAAGATGCGACATTTTAGATGAAACGGTGTTATTAAGTTTGATATTCAACAAGGAGGCCGTGGAGCTGAAAATGTCTAAAAAGTTCATCGTTTAAGAAATGTTTAGCGTTTTCGATTACGGACGCTGAAATAATTGTTACTTACAAGTACAAACAACATCAAAAAGAAATAACAAACAAAGAATTTTTCCACATTTTAGTAAAACGACTGTAATTATTAATGATTAAAACAATAAACTTAAAAAATAACTGAACAACAAACTAACTAATAACGAGTATTTCCTCCTCTGGCTGCTATAACAGCTTCCATACGCCTAGGCATGCTTTCAATCAAATTTGTGATAGTGATTTGAGGGATATTGTCCCATTCTTCTGTAAGAGCAATCCTCAATTCATTCAGATTCTCTGGGTTGCGTCTACTAACACGTTGTCCCAATTCATCCCATAAATGCTCAATGGGATTCATATCAGGGCTTTTAACGAGCCACGGCATACGATTAATTCCGACATCGTTTAAAAATTGTGTCATCATCACTACTATATGCGGTCGCGCATTATCTTGCATTAAGAGGAATTCTTCGCCAATGTAAGGCAAATGGGACAACATGTTCATTCAAGATCTCTATGTATCTAACTGCATTTAGAGATTGCCGTGGTGGAAACACAAATAATTCTGTACGGGCATCGCTGATAATTCCACCCCATACCATTGGTGAACCACCGCCAAAACTCTCCCCCTTTCACTGAACATACCATCCTCGTATCTTTCCCCACGCCTTCTCCAAACCCTCCGACGTCCGTCTACTGATCTCAACATGAATCTTGATTCGTCAGTGAATAAAACTTGAGACCAATGCAACTCATTCCAAACAAGATGAATTCGAGCAAAATCCAAACGAGCTACTCGATGTTGTCGAAGTAATCGCATTAAAATAGCAGGTCTTCTTGCGATAATACCGAGACTCCTAAATCTCTGACAAATTGTTCGATATGACACATCTTTTCCTCGTGCGTTTCTTAAATTTTGGTTTGTGATCACAGCTGTTTGATAGGGATTCCTCGATATTTGCAGACCAATAAATCGATCGTCAATATTTTGCATAATCCTGGAACTACCCGAACCTGGACGTCTGATGTATTGGCCCGTTTCTCGGTAGCGCTGGATCGCTTTTCGGACAGTTGTCTCTGGTAGACCAACAATACGAGCTGCATATCTTTGACTCCTTCCATCTTCTACCAAAGCCACAACTCTAGATACTTGAATTGGACTCATTTGCACTGGCATTTTCTTTTAGAACGTTAATTGAATTTTTTTTCCCGAGAATTTCAACCGTTACCATAGCCTCCTTGTTAAATATCAAACTTAATAACACCGTTTCATCTAAAATGTCGCATCTTCGTTGCTGACGGGGCTAGAAAGATGATTAAAAAAAAAGAATATTGAAAAAAGAATGGTAAACACCGTGACCAACCTAAGAATTCAATACAAATAAAATTTCACTCCACAGCGACATTCAAATTTCGTGTCAAAATCATAATCAGTTTTTAAAGGCTGTACATATTAAAAAATATTTTTTTATGGAAAGCCAATTACAAAATAGTCATCCGCAAGAATCGCCCTTTCAAACAAAAAAAATTATCAAAATCGATAGGCTGGTTTAAAAGTTATTGAATATCAAATTTGGGACAAAATCTAGGTGCGCCACTTTCTATGTCCGATAGTTTATATATTTCTCCCTTAACACGTAAATATCAGACATACCACAAAATGACAAGACAAAATATTTGTGATTAATGAATTTCTACTCTTCTGTCAAACTTGGTTAATAACGATTTCAAAAAATTAAGGAAAGCACAGGTATACAATTTTAATTTTATATTTAATTTTTTACAGTGCAAACGTGACGTTGGAATTTACGGGTTCATGGACCGGACGCCACTGCTAACTACCGACCATAAGGAAGTTTATATAGTATATTATATTATGTAGAACCTGATTTATTTAATTTGACTAATAATGGCAATTTATATTTTCCAGTGTGTTTTTAGGAATGAGCAGAGGTCTGCAAAATAACTAATTTTAAAACCATTTCCTTTTCAATATAAATACACAGCCTCCCCGTTGGCACGACAGGCATGAACACATCGTCTGATGGTTTCTTTCATAGTTTTCGTCTGATTGTGACGTTTTCCTACTCAGCGGTGCGAGCTGTGCGCACGAAGCCGCTCCAGGACAACTCCTGGGGCGAGAAACTCAATATTGGTCCAATAATTCTATTTCCAAGCACTTCCGTCTGCTCCTCTTTGTATCCATTCGAGATGACCACTCCATTATGTTTTATTTCTAAAGGCAGAAATTGCCTCCGAAATATTATTTTTCTCTACCTCTATTCAATAATAATAAACTAACAACCTAAAAAATGTCAACTACAATTTAAGCACTATTGTTGATATTCTCGAAAAGTCCTGCTTTCTCATATATCTCCTTTGTTTTATTTTGGTTTAATTGGCTAGTTTTGTCACTTGTAAACTTATATAAATAAAGATGTTTTGCATTCCAGGAACTACCTGATTTATTTGCTTGGGTATTTTTGGAGATTGATAATGGACGTAAAACATCCACTTCACTTTGGGAATGTACTGTATACCAACAGTCCCTTAATGTTTATATTTTAATAGGAACTAACCCACAGGTCAAAAATACTCACCCTTTTTGCAATTTAAATTCCCGATTTATATCGCTTTTCATTGCTGGTGTCTTCATGAGCCGATTTGAAACTAAAGCATAAGAAAAATTCGAGTATTTTTCTAGGATTTGGCTAATGTATGTGGATGACATTGTTGCCGTGTTTGATACGGATGTAGAAAATTTAATTTCCAAATTTAATAGTCGTTTCAATTCTGTAAAATGTGAACTTGAAAATAATGAAAATCTTCCATTTTTACATGTATTAGTGATTAAAAATGGTGACAATATGATTTTAATAGGCGATAGCGAGTCCAATATATGTATCCAGCCCCTATAAACCCCGGTTTACTCGTGGCTTGGGTAAAGTTTCCAGTCATTTATTCGTCGAGTAATAAATTGCAACTTCAACACAAATAATACATTCTTCAAAATGAATGGTCGAGGATTTAAGAAATTATTTCTATTGATTGTAATCGTAAAAATATATTGGGCAAACCAGATGATCAATTAAAACTAAGTTTAAAGAGCATATGGCACAAGAACGGGGTGACGTGCTTTTGAGAACAATCATCAAATAGACATTAGTAACTTGAGATTAATAAAATAAAATATAACCAACAGTAGGCAGTTGGATATATTTGAGAATGTAGAAACTAGAAAATGTAAAGATAGTGTGACTAGTGACAAGAGATCCCGTATGGATCACTCTATATGCGTTACTTGACAACAGTTCGATGAACGTGACAAGTTTGGCCGCGGTTCGCTGAACCATAAAAATAATTTAGGTATAAATAGGGTATACTTTCTTAGTTTAAGATTAGTTTTAATCGTCTCAGGCTGATACCCCATGGTTGACGAAACGCACGTCGAGCGAAGTATAAGGGTTTTAGTATTCATGAAAATTCAGTCGTCCTCAGTATCAATGTTACATACAATGTTACAAACCCTTTCTAGGATTTATAGCGCCTTGAATAAAAAGTAGAGAGGGCATGATAGGTTTAAGCGGAAAATCTGAAATTTGATTGAAATAATCAAAGTTTCAATAGCTTGGTAATGCCATTTCGTTTTATTGCAAGTTCGTTTCAGTTACTAGACAATATTCCAGATAATCACTGACAAGTCTCAGCATGTTAAACGAAGGCCAAGTGACAAGTACGACTCTGACTGTGATAAAAAAATTGACAGGCTCTTTCAGTAATGGTATGGTCTTGAACATGCCCTAAAGATATAGGTGGCCTTTGTTTTGGAGAATGTTTTGGAGAACTATCTGATTCCACAACTCTCGCGGTGGTCCCAGAACTTTATGCAAAATAGTGTGCTATACCAGACTTCCAAATCGAGTGAAAATTTTATAGTCGAGAGCCGTATTCCACTCCTGCGGTGAGTTGTAAACTCTCCGGATATGAACCCCATAGAGAACATCTGGGAGTGTTTTAAAAGTTAGGAAAAGAAATAATAACAACGTCTAGTTAATTACTTATTGAGAGAGTCGCTCGCTAGTAGAACCAAAATTAAAATCTTGGTGCATTGCATGCCTCAGTGAATTCTTACCTTGTTGAGGTCAAATTTTCTATGTATTTAAGGTCACTAAATGATCTATTTACTTCCTAATAATAGTAGGTATTAATTTCCATATTATTATGAAAATGGGTTGTGAATAACAATGCGTGTTAAAGTTTGGCCTTTATTCGAAATATATATATCGGGAGGTTAGAAAAAAATATAATAAATAGGTGAAGGCCTGGGGATCGTCTCTGAAAATCTATGTCAAAACCACCCCCAAAGTTATTATTTTTTTAGTTTTTTGCAATTTTCTCGGAAACTATTAATTTTTCGGGAAAATTTCAAGAGCCCTAATTTAAAGAGAGTAAAACTTATTATATATTGATGAGAATATTGTCTATAACGTTTTCGTTTGATATACAAACTAGAGCAAAACATTGTGCGGCATTTTACAAAGAATCACCATACCAATTACTACAGAAGCTGTAAATTACATCACTAAGCAATACAAAATATACTTCTCTGGCCAATTAAACGAATATCTATTTACCTTTGGTTGCGATCATCTTTCGAGAGAAAATATAAATTCGACAAAGTCGTTTCTCGTACGCAGAAACTAATCGGTTCTGCAATCCTTTTCAACATTCACCGGCTCTTCAGAGACAATCAACGTGGTTTACGATTAATTTCGTACAAGTACTTTCATAATACGAAGCCTGTATTATATGCGTACGTGAAGATTCATCATTTGTATTCCACTTCAAACCTTGACAAGTGGGTAGCAGTGGATTTTAGCTTGTTTATTTGCAATTATAAGCTAATCCGAGTGATGTAATCCCGTAGAGCAAGTTTTAATTATGATTTCAAAGCACTGGATGGATTAAGTGGTGTAAATTGAACAGCCTGTATGAGTTACTGCAGCGAAAATTGCTTTAGTTTCATAAGTTTCAAAATAAGTAAACAAAGCGAACTCTATTAAGACCAATTAATTAGCAGTCGCATTCCAAATTTAATTTACGATTTCACATAACAATGCACAAACTCTCCACTGCACAACTTACTTCCTCGGAGCCTCTACACAGGGGACACGGGTTCACTTTGTTGCGGCAAACCGTGCAGAGGCTGCGATCTGCCTCAAACTGATCGCGAAGGCCATATTTGATGCAATCAGGACACTCGAAGAGTTTGCTCTCTACTTTTCTGAGTGAGGAACCATGCAGATATGCAAATAGTTAATGATTATGAATAGTTAATTAACAAATGTACCGTGTAAAAATGTAAAGAGTTAATAACACTCGGAGTAGTTTCCACAAACACCAAAACACGTTCACTTCGCACGATGCGCGTTTCGCCAGCCAAGTTGGCATCATCCGGAGACGATTAAAACTAATCTTAAACTAAAAATCTACCTTATTTATACTATTTATGGTGAAATCATTAGCCACGCTTCAATGATCAGTTGCTAAGCAACGCGTAAAGCGGGCTATACGGTATAGGTCCCTTGTCGCTATTCATACTACTTTTACATTTTACAATTTATATGCTCTCAAATGCATCCAACTGTCTATTATTGGTCACATTTCTAACTAATCTTAAATTACTATCTATTCTATGATTGTTGTCAAAAGCATGTTGTACTAGACTTATCTGTTCTTCCTTATTTTAGATGAGCCATATGCTCTTTAAATCTGGTGTTAATTGATCGTCTCGTTTGTCCAACATATTTTCGATCACAATCATTACAACTAATTTCGTAAATCCCAGACCTTTCATTTGGAACAATTTTATCCTTTGGATTGTCTAAGAGTTGTTGTAATTCTTAATGAAGTTATATAATAATCCTTGATGAAGTTTCTAATATAATAAATCAATTATAATTATAGAATAATTAAATTTTAAAAAAATATATAAAACGTATATAACTAGTGATAGGTGCTTTATAAATCACGCAGGATCCTCTTCATAGACTCGGGTATTTAATTTAAAGAAACAAAGTATACAAATTAATATAAAACAAAACAAATAAAATAAAGAACATATAAATCAATAATAAAAATGTGTGGACAATAAATAAAGACAAAACAACACAATAAATTAATATTACATACAACAAAGTATTGTTAATATCAATTAAATAAAAATAATAATCACTCTGAAAATAAAAAAATAAGAAAAATACATATTAGTACATATGTATAATGAATATAATGCCATTCCTGTTCTTCTAACATACTCGGCCCACCCCGACCTGCCTTATATGGAACTCAATTCGCTATTAATTGTTAATCGGTTATGTTACAAGCTTCTAATTAACTTGCATTGTACGTATCTATGTATGTATGTATGAATGAATGTTGTTTATTTATGATCCTTTAAATTAATTGAGGATTAAGTATTTGCCCCTTCTCTAGAAACACAAATAATGTTTTAAATTTGTTTTTTATTAAGCTAAAATTAAAGTTATTATTAATATTAATTATTTAAAAACAAATTGAGTGAAAATCATGGTGGAAATGAGCGCCATCAGCGGAAAATATCAGACCGCTGGTCCTGACTAGCTCGGATGCAAGCAAGTCTGTATAAGTTGAGAAAACACCAATCTTACCTACGCTGGGTACCTGCGTACATTCAACGGTTACAGCTGGTAGCTAATTTCACATGAATTTTATGTAATTTGCCCAACAGGCAAATTAGGAACGAGGAAATTCGATCTCTAATAAAATGTAAAATAAAGCAAATATTCTCAAAAATGATTAATTATAACTGTCACAAACGAAACTCAAAGTCAAAATGTCAAAGTCAAAATGTCAAAGTCAAAGTCCATAAGCATGAATGATTTTAAGGTACGCAAACTAAGTGGAAATATGTATCGTAGATAATGATTTATAGTATACTCTCGTGGGTGCATTTTATAAAGATTTACTTGGTTGTACACGACAATGTATGTATACCGGCGCGGCGGCCATTTGAAAGTGCACGACTATCAGATTTCGTTATATTTGATCTTAGTAAAACTGACTTTGAAATTTGACGTTCATGTGATGTGTCATTATGACATTCACAATTGTCTAATTATTACTTACCAAAATTACAAAGTGTATTAGTATTTTGTCAAAAGAATTCCAAATTAACAAAGAACGTCCCATGTTCATGTCCCATGTAAAAATGTTCAAAATAAACTAAATTATAAAAATTAAATAACTTAAAACTACAAAACTCCAACGCGGGTAGGTCTGTATAAAATTAATATTTCGTCCAGGCGCCATTTGAGTCTATTACACCTTGCAATCGACGTCTCATTGATGAAACAAGTGTCCTCGTGTAATCTACGTTGATATTGTCCCAAGCATTTTCAATTGCTCACCACAATTCTTCGGCATTTGCTGGGCGGAAATGTCTATTACCAGGTCTATTACAATCATCGACCATTCATTTTCAATTGGGTTTAGGTCGGGCGGCTTTGAGGGCCAAGGTAGCACGTTTATGTTGTGTTCATTAATCCAGTTAGTTACAATTCTTGAGGTATGAATTGAGCAATTATCTTGCTGGAAAATAAAATTCCGAGGATACAACATAGTGACGGACGGCAGCATAATATTGTGCAATATGCGTATGTAACTCTGTCCGGTAAGGCGCTCTTCTATCCTCCAGCAAACACCGGGACCTAGGGAACTTATCCATGCCCAAACATTGATGGAAAACCGTCCACTCCCGTCGGTAGGTTTAATATACCTCTCTTCATATCTCGAATTCTGAGGTCGGTAGACGCGGATGGAACCATCATGACATGACTGACCTTTTCGTCGGCAATTATGACATTATTCCAAAAGTCGTCGGGCCTACCGACAAACTGGTTCGCAAAAATTAAGACGTTGTTCTTGATGCCTTGGCTCCAAAGATACCTTCTTTGCTGCCGCATAATTTCGTAACTCTGAACCCTTCACCCGCCGCCTTGCGGACCTCACAGATCCAGGAAACTCCGTTTCGAAACAGGCCGTCACTGCTGTTTCATGGGGATTCGTTTTAAGATGGTCTAGGAAGAGGTTGTCTTGCTCCATAGTGTTTATTTTACGATGCCCTCCGCCGTGGACGTAGCGAACGTTTCCTACTGTATTCCATTTTTGTTTGAGTTTGAATATACAACGCTTACTCACATTTAGCTCATCTGCAACTGCCTGTAATGACCAATCATTTTCAAGCAATGTAACACTGAGTTATTTACTGAATTTGTTTAAAGTTTCAAATAAGTGTCAAAATGAAATATAAAAAGATCACATTACAATATCAAAAAAAAAATCAAATCAAATCTTGCAACTGAATTTTAAAGCAGTTATTGAACAACCGATTGAGCTGATATTTTGCATATACGTTTACTTTGGATGATAATGTAAATTTAGCTAAGTGGCGTCATTCTAAATCCAAGATGGCGGACCTTTCAAGATGGCAGACTAGTTATTTTTCATACACTTCCATGATTTGGGTATCAAATGAACGGGTTTGCCGGGGAGAATACGAAAATGAAATGATGTCACTCTAGATTCAATATGGCGGACTCCCAAAGATGGCTATGTTTTTTTGTTTTTTTATACACCCTCATGATATGGACATCAAATGAATGGGTTCAAGGGGACAAAATCCAAAATGGCCGAAAGCAAGACTGCCGCTATACCAATTAGTTATAACTCGGCAAATGTTAGGTGCTCGAACAAATGGTGCAGGGAACGACAAGGGTCAACTGCTGGCGATAAAAAAGATGGCGGATCTAAGATGACGATCAAAAACTTTGGATCCTCTGAGATGCGTATGTATGCGCATGCCATAACATAAAATTGAGATATGTAGTTCATTAGAGCATTCGTAGCCTAGTAGGTAGGGCATGTGCCTACTGCACAAGATAATGAGTTCGGATCCCGCAACTTTGGCTATTTTTGTTCTATTTTTTTTATTTAATCGGTTATAATTAGATTCCACGTAAACGTACGTAGAATAATGTCTGCCTAGGAGTACTAGTTGGTTTCATAAATTTTTTAGATCATTACGTTACATGAATTGTGTCACAAAGGTGCATACTTGCGGACTATTAGACTTCTGCCTTTTTCCTAGTTAGGTACCTTCGTCTGTATGTTGTGTTGTTGTTCATTGTTACTTTGCTCTTACGGCTATCTGGTTTTGTTTATTATATTAGTTATGGATACAGTACTGGTCGGTGTTTTTTTATGTCCAATGTCCCTTCACCTTTTTTTTTTCACAGGGGTGCTCGACTAACGGTGTTTTTGATTCTAATTTTGGTACAGAAAAATAATATAAATAATACGGGTTTTACGGCAATTGCACGAAGGAATCTTAATACTCGAAGAAAATAGTTAAAATATTGTAGTAATGTCAGAAAGGGCGCCACTAAGTTTACTTAAAACTTAGAAAGATTCGATGCGGGCCCAATGGCCAGGCTAGTATCAGTGGTATGCAAACAGGGGGAGTAAGACCCTACGCTACGGCGTCAACGAGCTATCTATTAATGTGGTAGGAAAATTTATAATTCACTTACCTTGCCGTCTAACGCCTCCGGCGAAGTCTCCTCCGGGAAAGACACTGAATTTAAAATAAATGAAAAGGTAAGTATCAAAACACTGATTCTAGTTAAGGTCAAAATTCGACGCTGGCCTGGTCTGATTCCAGGTCCAGTCGTTCGTCACTAATCTTCTATATTTATACTGGCTATTCAGTTATATCATGGAAAGCAGAGGTAAGTTAAATAAAAGATATTTCTCAAACATAAAATAACAAAAATCAGGCTCACAAGCCGTTCACTATTCCTCTCTCGTATGAGAGAATAGTATATTGTAATAAGCAAAAAATAAAGAATATTCCAATGTGAAATTAAGGTAATTATTGCCCTTGTAGAAAATATATATTAAAGTAAACTGGATTGGGTAGTAATAACTAATTATATTGAAGGTAGGTATTGTATGAATGTGAATTGTAAGAAGGAAATGTTTCTGCAGATCGGCTTTTGGTAAAAGAATACACCAGGGCCGTGTGTGATTTTGCATTTTCTTTTATATAAATCTCGGTATCGATATCGACGCTTATTGGTTGATATCGCGTGTTGTGGGCGGGGCATAATGTCACGTATATACACATGCGTTGTATTTTATCCTCTCTGACTTCTATTTCTCCCGACAACGTGTTCATATGTAGACATACACCCGGAGACAGTCGGACGGAAGATGGAACGGCGAAAGCAAGAAAAAAGTCAAAATATAATAGTTTTCTATAGACACGAGTACATCACTCATAAATTAATGATCTCTCGATTAGCTAACAAACATTCTACCAGTTTTTAAAAAAACGGGTTTTGGGCTGGTTTTTCATTGTTGGGTTAAAGTAATTTAGCCAACAGCTAACTAAATATAAGTTTAAAGTTTTATACAAAATACTAACTAAAATAATATTTCAAACTTCTATTCAAATAGTTGTTGGCTAAATACTACTCAGCATCCTTAGCGCAACGGGATTATTCTTGAAATTAATTTCATTCAGTCGAAGTCCCCGGGTTCAAATTCAACCAATACCACACATTTTTCCGATGCGGGTTTCGCCTGTTAAGTTTCTACAAACAAAGCTACTGATGACTTCTTCACGAAAGTTATGCTACAAACATTTTTTTTATTAAATTGCCGAATTTGCGAAGAATATACTTTTTAACTTTTTAAAATTTTTAATTTATAAGTAATTGGTACACAAATTTAGAAGCAGAGAATCGGGTTTAAATGGTAATATATTTATTTGGAAGATATGGCTATACTTAATACATACATTTGGTGAATATTAAAGACGTTTTGTCTAGCTATAATATAAAACTGTTTAACATAACAGGAGATATTATTAAATATTGTCAATGGTGTATGAATAAATCAAGAAATTGTAAATACTAATCTTTTAATCTATGGACTGTCCTGGTTCTGGTAGGCTGTCTTCCTCTGAACTGGCATACTCCTTGCCATTGTCTAAAATCCTAACAGTGTATTGTAAATCCCCTTCGTCGTTGCAGTATTTTTTGACCATATCAAAGTGAATTAGAACATAATCATTCCCTACGAACCTTCGAGAATCTGTTGCTCTTACACAAGAGGCCTTCAGTCGAACAGCCTCACTATTTGTGTTTTCTTTAAAAATGCCAATTTCGTAAGAAAATCTATCTTGTAACTCTTGTGGGCCGTAATAGTACACGGCAAACTTCATCAATTTAGACTCATCTTCCAGCAGCCAGTTGAATCTGAACACCGTATCATAGAGGTGCACCATTATCATATTATGCCTGGAAAAAATCTCCGATCTCAAACCAAGCGCTACTAATTTCTGCTCGTTCTCCAATAAAACATGTTGAGGGTGGTGGGACTTGCAATGATCTATTAGAGCATCTTCGGGACCTTCCCACCAGCAAGACAATTCCCGCCGGAACGGACACAGTTTTGGTGCGAAGTTGCATGTTCGCTCGTGGGTTTTAATCCCCGCACCCTTGGTGGAAAACTCACACCCCTCGATAGCGTACTTGCAAGGAAAATTCAACATGGCGTGCATTCTCTCCAAAATATAAGCACAGGCCAATCCTTTGGGGCCTCTGCACTGCGGGCACTGCCGCACTCTATTGTAACAATCCAGGCAAAAGACGTGACCAACGGCACATTGATGAATTGGCGGTGCCATATAGTTCACGCAGATGGGACACTCGAAGAGTTTTATGGCTTTCTTTTCGAAGGATGAAGCCATAGTGTGCACTGTAAAACACAAGAAAACGGACTGTTAAAAGTGTGTACCCACTTATATGATTGTGTACAACAATAAATAAATCTATATAAGCAAACATCATGTAGGTACCCATAACATACAACGTTGATGTACTACTTTATGGGTTCTTAATGTAGGAGAACATAATAATATTAGGTATCTATTTAGATCACATAAATGTCTTCCAGCCTGTTGCTGCAACACCTGTAAATGTCGACAATGAAATGTTGCGTACCTAATGTCTCCACCAATAAGGCCTATAATTTTAGCTGAAGCCAAAGCTGAAATAACTAAACTTAATAACCATAAAGCTCAAGGGTACGATCTAATAACCGACCTAGTCCTAAAGAAGCTAGATACTTCCCCGTCCTATTAAGTATGCCGAAATAATAATGGTCCATACACTTAGAAAACCAACTCTCATTATGCAACATCATATAGACCAATAAGCCTCCTACCAACAACTAGTAAAATACTTGGAAGACTGCTCAACTCAACTGCTCAAGACTCAAAAGAATACAGTAAGAACACGAAATAGCCAATCTGCTACCCACTACCAGTGCGGATTTCGAGAAAACATATCAACGAGACACCAAGTCCACAAGATAGTAAATAAAATAGCTAAAAGTATCGAGGAAAAGAGTTTCTGCTACGGAGTATTTCTAGATGTCTCACAAGCATTCGATAAAGTGTGGCACGAATGTCTGGATCTACTATACAAGCTGAGAATGATGTACTGATGATGTAATGATGCTGAATGACGTAATGATGATGAACTTTTCAGTAAATTTCAACGATTTGATCTCCAACTACTTTACTAGAATATTTGTTCCACAATGCAGTGTTCTAGGGGCACTCGTGTACCTCATATATACCAGCGATTTACCCGAAACGAAAAACACTATAATAGCAGCTTTCGCCGATGACGTTGCAATCTTATTCACACCTGATAATCCCCGCACAGCTACGGAAAACATACAATCCACCTGGATGAACTTAACGAGCGGTACAACAGATGTCGAAAAAAATAACCCAGACTAAATTCGTCCAAGTAACATTCACAACACGCACAAGCATCTGCCCACAGGTAACAGTCAACGGAGTCCTGTACCTGTAAAACAAGACGTTGAATACATCGGATTGCATCTAGATCAACGACTCACTGGCACAAACACATACAGATAAAACGACGACAACTAGATTTAAAATTCAGATAGATGTGTTGGCTAAATCCAAACCATCAGTAAAAAATAAACAATGCTAATACCCATATGGTCATACGTCTTCAAATTTGGGAATACACCAAATCATTACTCCTGAAAATAAGAAAAAGGTTTCAAAATAAAACACTCCGTGAGTTTGCTAACGCACCCTGGTATATTAGTAACCCAATGCTGCACAGAGACGTACCAATCCCTTTGATAACAGAAGAGATACATACTATAGCCACTAACTACCAACAGAGACTTACAGGACATCAATGCGAACTGTGAAAATCTGTAAATGGACGGACTTCCCAACAGAAGACTCAATAAATCCCTAGTAGATCTTCTTCAGCAATACTGACCCAGATTAATGATATATAAGGAGAAATATCAATGGACATTCCCTTCATGCCGAAGACTTTCAACACATTAAATACACTAATATAGTAGATTGTAAATTGCAATAAATAAAGAGAAATACCATGTAATATATTTCAACTGTTATTGTTGAACTGTGTTTCAGGTGATACCTAAATCGATCTAAGCCAATATTAAATGAGAAAAAGTATTACTTACATTAGAGTGCGAGGCGTAAAGATAAGTTGAGATAAACTCAAATAGGTTGAAATTAAAAAATACTAAACGAACTGCTGCTTCTCTTGCTGGGTGTAGTGCTTTTAGCCTACTTAAATACCAATATCTATTTATATCGATTAAGTGGCGTACCCTCTGCGGATTCCAATAACATGCATCAGAACTTTTCTGTGAATTACCAATGGTGAAAAGCCCAGGTAAGGATTTGTCTTAAGTAGATTAATATTATCCAAATGTATGCAATGCTGGTATATTTCAATTGTTATTTAATTATAGTTACGAGTATTGTAGCGTTAATTGTTCTCTGACATAATATGCACTTAGCTTACTTAGCTATATATAAGTTATAAGATTTACATCGATCGGGGATGCTGTTGACGTAATAAGACTGACATCATAACAGAGCCGCGATTTATAAGAGAACCGACGCGACGCCGGGAGGGTAGCAACTATGTAATATTTATAATTATCTAAAAGAAGTACTTAATCGTGAATATATAATAATAATAATAATATGTTTATTAATCAACAACATTCACATCAAGAATGTGTAGGCAACAAACATGACAAATGTCTCACCTAGGTACAGTACAAATACCTATATCTGAGCAAATATTATACTTCAAAAGAGTATTAGTAATAAAAACAAACACATTAACAACATTACAAGAAAACAAAACAGTAAAAGAGGCGTCAAGACAGAAAATATAAAATATAATAAAAGTACATAACAGTTTAAGACCCAAAAACACTAACATAGTATAAGGACATTGTAACCACGCTTCTCAGCAAACGCTTATTTTTGTAAAATTAACTAACAAAATAACTAACAACCGCAATTACATCCCATCTCATCCTGCACCCCCAATAGATCGACAAGACACACTTCACAACGGAAAGTCTCGAACAAGAAGTCTGAAAAATATAAATTACTCGGCTAAAGTATTTCTAAAGAAATAGGTGCCATCGCATAGTCAAAAATATACATCGCAACAACATTACATTTACACATTAAAACACATAAACAATTCCTCTACATTCACTTTCATCCATAATATCAACATTAAAAAAACACATTAAAAGGGCATGTTCTTAATTAAATTAAATTAAAAGCCAAGAGATGAAATTGATCCTCGTATCAGGACAAAGTTAAAATAAAGCAAAATTTTGCAACACTAAGTGCATTCAATCGTATAATGTATTTGTTGCCTTGCTAGGGATATGGTAAGTATATTGTTTTACTTCATATTTAAATGATTTTTGTCATGATACCGATTTTATTTCTTTTGGAGTGTGTAATATAATTTTAGACCTAAGTGAGTGAAACTCTTTTGTCCGATGGTACAATATACTTATTATTTGGAGTATTGTAATTATGGCACGGTAAAAGCACCGTTTTTTACCGTAATTTTGATTTCTTCTCTTCTCTTGATGTTGTAGATTCCGTTGAATAAAGAACAATTGTCGGTGATCCATTACTGCTGACTCTTTCTAGAGTAAGTCTGGTGGGTAAGTTTACTGTTTCTTATACATAATTTTTAGAATTATTTTCTGTACAATCATCAATATCTATCTGCTCATTTTAATAACGACTTTGGTATCCCCACATACCATAACCCACATACCATAATTGATTTGGCTTTCTTCTAATGAAAAATTTAGTGTTTTAAGTTCTTTTCAATCCAGTATATTTCTTAGACTTTTTAATTTAGATATCAACATTTTTACATGCATTTTGAGCTATTTTCTATAAAAATTGCGAGATTATAATTATTGTTTCTGTGTTCAATTTCAATTTAATTATTTATTTTTAGGTTCCTTGGCAAAATTTGGCCTTTTAGACATTGCCAAAATTTGTTTGTAGGAATATAGGTCTATAATTATTGATGATTGAATTATTGATGATTATTGGAGATTGGTTTTGTCACCATTTCTAAAAATTGGTAGTATTATAGAGGTCTAGAAGGCAATACGATAGCATCCAGATTCGGTTCACCTATTTATTATATTTATTTGCTAGTGGATGTGATATTTTATAACACACTGATTGAATTGTTTCTGCCTTGGATCTTAATTTTATCAGCTAATTTCGTTCCAGATGTCGATGTCGCAAAGTTATTATTAAAGTCATTAGATATTACTTTGATGTCTTCAATCTTGTCTCCATTTTTAGTGGAGTAGATCTGGATTTCGAAAACAGACAACTCAAATTCAATTTTTTGTACATAAACTGTCAAGTCGTGTCCCCCCATTATTTTGGCATAGTTTGTGTAGACAGTGTCCAGGGGGGGGGAAGGGGGGCAAGATCAATTAAAAGCATGGGAAAATAATTTTACTGCATATCTCGGCGGCTTTTGACTGTGGGCGGTGGGATAATTAGAAGAGGGGGGAGAAGGGGATAACGAAAATGTTTAAAATGCCCATTTCTCTGGATATTGACCGTTCTTAAAAAATAGAACGGGTTTTTCTTCGCTTCCTCATGCGCTATAAGACGGTTTTAGCGAGTTTTTTTTTGTTACAAACGCCTAGCGCGCAAGAAACGATTTGCCGGGTTTTTGAAACGTTGTTTCCGGCATTAGGGAAGGTAAGTAAAATTGAAAATATAAAGAAAAATGTTTCCCTTTGAATATGAGCCCATCCCGAGCCCCTACTCCTTTCCGTTCCGCATAGTAAAAACTTTGTCCCTTAGCTCCTCTAATAAATAATCATTCGATTTTGATCTAGCTGGGCTAGAATTAAGGGTCGAAAAATTATTCCCCCCCCCCCTTCCCTTGTACCGGAAACACCGTTTGAAAAAACAGTAAAATGGCTTTATTTGCGCGCTAGGCACTTGTTTGCAACAAAAAAATATTCGCTAATGCTATCGTAGAATGTATGAAGAGACGAAGTAAAAGTCGTTTGATTTTTTAAGATCGATCAATATTCAGAGGTTATATGCATTTTAAAAATTTTCGATTTCCCCCTCTCCTAATTATGTCACCACCCCCCAGCCTGCGGCGTCGTATTTTCTTCACAATAGCTCCTTCACAAAAAATATTGAGCCTCCAACCTCAATGAAAACCCAATTTGATTTTTCCTATTTTCGCAACTACGATATATCGCGAACTAATAATCCAATTTCGCTTAGCTTTAAATGAGTTTCTGTGTTTTGCCGTAATCTTCATTTTTTACATGAACTTTTTTTTGTAAAGTCAAAAGCCACCGAGAATCAAAACGATTGTCCCCTGCTTTTAATTAATCGCCCCCCTCCCTTTGAGCCCGTCCACACAAACCATGTCAAAATGATGGGAGGATCCGATTTGATAGACTGGGAAAAAATATTTAAATTTGGGTTGTCCGTTTTCGAACCATATTTCTCTCCAGATCCACTCCACTATTTTTAGACAGATACTATTTATGTCTTGGGTAGGGTTGTTTTGCTGATTGCAAATTTCTTTAATATTTGTCCAGAGACTCTTTGAACATTGTTTGTTTTTATTTATCTTGTTTTTATAGTAATAAACTTTTGTTATTTTTATGAGATAATTGAGTCTCTTTTTGTATATTTTGTAGTTGATTTTTAATTGATTATTATTAGGTTCTTTCAGTAATTGCTTGTACATGGCATCCCTAGCATTTATTGATTTTTTAAGTCCGTTGTTTATCCAACATTTTCTTTTTTTAATTTTATATATTTTGTGTACTGCCCATTTTCTAACCTTATTTTTTATTACTTCGAAAAAAATATTTGTTGCCAAATGCCGAATGCGACAATTTCTCTAGTTCTATTATAATCTGTGTAAATATTAAGGTGCATAATGGGAGCTCCCACTTCTGTGAGTACAAATAAGTTGCGTTAAGGCGATCGTAACCCCCAGGCGTTTTATTATTTTACGTAAGATTCAATAATTTCTCCAACTTACTTTCCCAGCTGCTGCTTAGCTCTAAGGAGTGATACATTGTTCTTTTTATGGGGGCTTAGCTTTCAATTATCGTTTGACTACGAAAGACAGGGAATTATATCTAGTTATTGGTAGCTGTTGCATCGAGAGTTGACAAAAAATATAGCGAACAAGAATTTTACACCAAATGATCAAATTCGATGTCAAATTGTTAGCAATGGGAACCAAGAAACGTTGTAACCTATATTTAGCTTCATTGAAAAAGCCCGACTGTTCCTGATCGATTTCCTCCTATAAAATCACGCAAGAACTTTATTACAGCAAAATCGAAGCCCCTAGCTAATAACTCAATCTGTCCGTGGTTAATTTTACGTAAAATTAGATGGTCTGTTCGACATATTAATTTTTAGAGCTTGAAAATTTATGAACCGTCGTTAGTCACTTTACAGATAATATTAATAGTATGTATTACAATACGAGATGGGAAGATTTTCATTTCTGTCGAGAGAATATGTTATTTACCGAGATGCGTGTTTTATAATTTTCTGAGGTTACCGCACGGTTTCGAGTTTCGGGCACGTAAGTATATTAAAATGAGTATCGATCATCGGATAGTGAGGAATGTGGTACACCACCGAAGCTGCAGGAGGCAGCCCACAAAGTGGCAGAGAGTTTTGCTGGCGATAAAAAGCAAGACGCGGTTCGAAAAACTGTTCCAAGTACGTATCGAGTGTATTTTGAAGACAAAATATCAATGATTTTTTGCCTAAAGCACCTGAGAATTTTCTAGAGCACTTAAAAAAATTTGAATATGAATACATCGAACTTGGAAGAGCAACAAACGCTAATCAAGACCGGTTTGTAATAAATTTTAATGAAGATTCTTAAGAAAGCTAGTGATAGTGGTGATAATGACAGTAGTCATAGTGACAGTGACTAAATTATTTATTTTCCAACTTATTATATTCAAGGAAATGGCACGTCAAGTCGATATTATACAGACAACCGGATGGCGAGTGGTAATCTGGGCCTTTGAGTAGTACAGAGCCCCCTCGTAGCGGCCAAAGTGACCCCAAATGGGCAGAGGCAGCGATATGGGGGTGGGTCAAAATCGAAAAGTTTTTGACAAAGCCACCGGATAAAAATGCGGTAGCATTGAAGGTAATACCCTAATTATATAATTAAAATTTTTTTGCCAGCCAAAACAACCAGGCCGTTTTTGCACTAGCGAATAAAAAAAAAGAAAAAAGTTATGAGACAACCGCTTCAAAATTGGCGAGCATACTTATTGACACCACCATACATTAGGAAACAATTGCCATCCGATTTTGATGGGCAGTTTCGGAGAAACAACCCCTCAAAGTCGCCGAAAAAACCTTTCATTCGATTGTTTCAACAATAATTTTAAAAAAACACTAAAAATTGTTGAAATCGGATGGCGTTCGAAATTTATACTGTCCTAAGTACAAATAATAGTGTGTATCAATGCCATCCGGGTATGAATAAATTAACCCCTATTTAGCCACCCTCCAAACCACATTAAAATTACAATAATGCCATACGCTGCACAAAATTGTTGAAAATCCTTTTCAATGAATATTTACCGACTGCTTGGACTTTTAAAAAGTCTGTGCATGCTCATTATGTGATTTTTGTGATATGTGTATTTTTTCAAAAATCGTCCCCCTGTCCGGTGTCCCACATTGTCCTAAGGGTTGCTGAAGGGGTTTGTTGGCGTAAGGTGGGGGATTTAAATTGATAATGAGCATGCAGACTTTTTATTTTTACTTTAAATGATAATGTTTTTTAAGTTGTAACTTATTCGAATTTATTATAAATAATTTTATACATTTCTTATTTTTATATTATTTATTATTATTTGTTACTTAAAAGAAATATTATTTATTTTTATATTTTTATAGTCCAATGGATCCTTTCAACCCACATATTTATAAGCAAAGTATATAAATTAATGTTATTTATATTACTTAATTGAAGAATAATACGTTTTACTATGTGTACTATGATCATAAACTTAACACTAAATCCACACCTTACCCTTCCCTCCCTTTCTGGCAAGGAATATGCTCATACCTGAACGTGGTCCTTGCTGGGCAATAATTGTATAAAAAATTATTATTGGCTAAACTGAGCACATACCTAATCAATCACAGACCAAGTGTAATATAATAAATATAAGATGTGACATGAAAACTAAATACGATCTAGATCGATATAATGAGGGTTATGTGCTCGGGTTTTTATGTCTCATATTTCTATGTTACAAACTATATATGTTTTTATTCTTAATATATTCATTTAACTGCTGAGCATCATTTTTCCCAAGATTTTTGACGGAGCTGGCAAAATACTTATCGATGGTAATTAGATGTCCCATTCGATTTATTATTTTTTGATACCCACATTTATTACCCATAATATTTCGTCTAATTTTCTTGAACTACAATCAAATATCAATTTAAGGTAATAACTGGCATATAACCATACATTAAGCAATCCTAATCTCCTTAACTGGGCTTACCAAGCGCTTCTAATTAATGGTTTCCTAAATACTCTTGCACGTCCCAGAGTAACCAGATGAAATCAACATACGTACTTAGTATAAAGTAATTTACAGCCGGGCGTCAATCATTACAAGTAAATCAATACATGCGGATACTACAAATAGTGCAAGTGATATTTTATTTCAATTTTGTATTCCTGAGGTATCCTCCGCAACAACTGACGTAAGTACCACCTGATGTGCAGGTAATTATAGTCCAGAAGACTGCGTGAGATTAGTGAATCAATATTTTAATATTATTTCTTCTTCGTTACAACCTGAACCAAATAAGATAGTTATTTATGTCTACTTCTAGTGTGTACAATGGCTACCCCCTTCGAGAAGCAAGCGATCCAACTCTTCGAGTGCCCCATCTGTATGAACTACATGGCGCCGCCCATCCATCAATGTGCTGCAGGCCACGCTCTTTGCCAGGACTGTTACGACAAAGTGAGCCAGTGCCCCCAGTGCAGAGGCCCTAAAGGAGTAGCTTGCGTGTTCATCTTGGAGCGAATGCATGCCCTGTTAACATTTCCTTGCAAATACGCCATTGACGGCTGCGGATTTATCAGCAAGGGTGCAGGTATTCAAGTCCATGAAAAAGCTTGCAATTACTCTCCTAAATTGTGCCCATTCCTCTACGAATTCGGGTGCACGTGGAAAGGTCCTCAACATGCCCTAATGAAGCATTGCAAGTCTTACCACCCTCAGCATGTCATATTAGAAAACCAGCAGATATTTGTGGCGTTAGGTTTGAGGTCGGAAGAGTTCTCTCGGCATTGTATGATCCTAAATCTTTACGATACCGTCTTCAGGTTTAACTGGTTGCTAGACGAGGATTCGGAGTTGATGAAGTTTGCGGTGTACTATTACGGGCCGCCGTCGTTGAAAGATAGATTCTCTTATGAGATTGGTATCTTTAAAGAGAACGCAAACAGTGAAACTGTTAGATTGAAAGCTTCTTGTGTAAATGGATCAGATGCTATGATGTTTGTTGGGACCGATTACGTTTTAGTTAACTGTGATATGGTCAAAAAGTGCTGTAATACGCAAGGAGATCTACATTACACTGTCAGAATTTTCGACAATCTGAGTGCTACAGAGGGAGACAGTATTCCCGGACCAGGACAGTGCTAAATTAACATACTTAGGTATATTTTAAATATTGTATAGGTAATTATATTTCATAATGTTTTTTGTTTGCGTAAGATGTCTGGAAGTACATTGCCGAAGGCTCATATTTTCTATATTTATTTGTGTAGTTAATTATGATGTAATTGTATAATTGACATCCAAAATCTGGCATTGGTAAGCTCATGATTCTTAGCTACTTAGTTACTCAGTAAAGTACAGCCGAGTAAAGTAACCGAGACGCGTCATAAATGTGAGTAATGATGTGAGTTTGATCAAACGTCTCCGTCTTTTCTACAGAGAATTCCTTTGACATATGCATTGAATCGCCTAAGAACAGAAAGGCTCATTGTAATAGGGGAAATATCTCTTTTAATCGATGAACTGCAATTCTTGAATTCCATTTACTTCAACTAGATTTTCACGTGGGTATCTGATTGAATTCGTTTTCTGGTTCATGTAAAATTACATGCGCATAACATGTATTAATAAAGTTAGTTAACATACCTTGATATATCGTATGATCTTTTAATAACGGGGCATTATATTATATTTCAAGAAAATTTAAGAGAAATAATAGACGTAAAAAATATTTGTTTCAAAAAATTATTGCAACCTGTCAATTTTAAATCCATTTAAATATTTATGAGGGATATTTAGTTACAAATCATGTAGAATAGACAAGACATAATAAATAATATACTTTTAGCAAATAAAAATTACCTCGTTATTCATGTATAGTTTTTTTTAAAGTTGTCCTTTATGCCTGTTTTTGCTTTAATTTGATCTGATAGACGTCTAATATCCAGTTACAATTCTAATTTAGGAGCATTTGGTGTCAAATTTTCTTACTGTAGTGACTATGGATGTTCCCAGAGCTATATTGCCTAATATTATTTTAATAACACGAGTGTGCTGCGCAAAGTAGTTTAAATACGTTTTAAATTACTGAAATTGGTACCGCGTTCATCACCTTTCTCAGATGTTACCAGTTTTGATGTTTTTACTTCATATATCATGATGGTTCATTAAATTTAATAAAGCTACATTAGTTTACAGTGTTTATGTTTGAAGCGGTATGCTGTTGTTAAAAAACAATCGAGATGTGCGTATATAATGCGTTATTATCGCGTCATATCCGTGCGTTTGATTCATTATTTTATTTGGAGTTCTGCTTCGTGTTATTAAATTTTAAAACAGACAAAAAGCAGCTGTTTTTTAAACTCTATATTTGACGCAGTTGGCAGTCGATAGTGTAGAGAGACGAGAATTGGTTTTTCGTGATTTGAGCTGTCAAGTACATCTCTCCAGATAGTCAGAAAGACATGACTATGTCTTAAAAAACACGAATAAAAGGAACTAATTCGTTTTTTATTTTATTATTTCATGTGTTCAATTGTACTGTGTTTGTAACACCGAAATATGAGATATAAAAAATTTTCAAAGGATACACACAATCGGGGCAGTATAACTTTCCTTACAGCAAGCTAAAATCGTCACTATAAAGGCGCTTTCATTCAACAAGTTGTTATGTTTTGATAGAATACTAACAACTAATCAATTTTAACACAAAACCCATCAAAATAATACACTAAATAAAAAAATAACTGTATTACTTCTATTTCAAGAATTATTGTTGACCCCACTTTAGCATAAAACGTTTGATGGTATTAATGTCATAATGTGACGGGCGATGTAAATAAAATCATGTGTTTTTCCTTAAATTCCTAGAAATCGGTTATACTTGACAACGCTGTTAAACATGCGGTAGCACGTGTCGAGAGATCTATATAATGAGGGTTTTTTGCTCGGGTTTTTATGTCTCATATTTCGATGTTACAAACTATACTTAAAAATTATAAATCTACAATTCAATTCGGGCTTGAGAACGAAGTGAATTTGTCCAATTTTAAGTCTTACATGTAATTAAAAAACTACGCATTTTTAGTATGAAGGTAAACACAATACGATTTTTGTATAGAGAATAGAATTTAGAATAAAAAGTAGGTTTAACAATGTTTTTCTCTACACTCTTAAACCACTATATAATTCTCAGTACCTACTTATTTATATACTTAAAGCGTCGCTACAAACTATGATATTTTGCACATATCTGTAGAGTTTGGTAAACAGAATTATTATTTTTTTTTAACATTTTTGCTTTATTTACAATCTACATCATTACAGAGTATTAAGTAAATATGTTGTAGGTTTTGCGCGTGAAAGGGAAACATCCAATGATGTTTCACCTTATTCTACATTTTTCAGTTTTGAAAAACATCTTGAGGCCAGGCTCTGTAAACTCTTCTAGTGGCAGGACCATTGTTGAAAAGGTTCTCGACTAGCTCATTGTCGTGATTGCGTTCGATGTGCAGCGCCGCTGCTCTGGGAATTTCCTCCTTGATGAAAGGAAACAGAATTATATATTAAATATTATGGTATCCATGGGTAATTAACTGTTACGAAATCTGCTGCGCCTAACGGCGTAGGAATATATTTAGGGTTCTCATAGTTCAATCATAACTTTTTAAAGTTGGACTAATTAAGCTCATGGCACTAGACACATTTTAAGCTTCCAGAAACGGAATCAGCGACAGTACACATCTAGAAGGCGTCAGTAATAAATATTCCCCCTAAACGCCTCTTAACAATCCATTGAGCGTGCGGTAAAGTGCACTTTACCGCACGCAAGTACGTGCGGGAAGAAGTACTTTACCATATGCGCGTGTGTGGGAAAATATGGATTATCATTTCTTTATAATATTTATGATAGGTAAATTAAAAAACAGATTGTTTAATTTTTTTTTTGATATTTTTATTTAATATTTTTATTGTTTGTAAGGAAATGACATTTTAAAAAATCATAGGATTGGTATAACAATATAGGAGGTTTGAAACTAAACCAAAACACAGTAGGAAATTTTACAGATGAAAATTTTGGCTTTTATTTTTTACGTATTTTTTTTGTTTGTTTTAGTCAACGCTCGTATGAAAAATATTATACTTAACACGCTCGGGAAGTGTATTTTCAGTATTGGATTTCCGACCGAACTCCGCTGTGCGTCGTTCCGGTCAACTGAAATCAGCGTGCTGAAAGCCTTATGTACTTACATCTTGCACAGTTACTCTCTGCTGAGCAGTTACCACTGCTACATGCTGCAAAGGAATAACATATTTCCGGATGTCCGTATTTCATCTATTTTTAATCCGACGCTTGCATTCAGCCCACTACTCCATTTGTTTTTGGTTTCCACGTCCCGCAACAGCTATTTATTTCAAGTGCACACTTCGACGTCGCCTCCCTGTCTCACCGAATCTCATTGGCTTTTACCCGATATCCGCTTTCCCGTTATCTGCTCCCATCCCGATGCGGTGGCTTGTTTATTCAAAATAGTGAAGTGCAGAAATTGCATCGCTTCTCTAGGGGGATTTATGGGAAGTCGCGGAAAAGCGTTCTTGCCTTCGGGAAATGATTGCCATTTATACGACAGACTAAGATAACAATTAAGGAAATGGTGACGGTAACGTCGTATTTTTCTACGGGGACTTAGCTATTTATTTTTCAGAAAGTAGCTATAATTAGTTTTCCAATTCTCCTGTTGGTTGTTATGCAACTTCCATTTTATTAAAACAAAATACCTACTAGATAATTTGGTAGTAAATTCCAATGTAACTTATTTTAAAGGTCAAGTAATTAATTTATATCTATCTGACCAGTATTCTCAATCCTTGACTGTGCACACCAAAAATGCAAAGAAATCCAAATCTAAGTCTAATTCAAATTTTATCCATAGCCGTAATTTTGCAAAGAAAATGTATTAAGTTTTTAATTTTTTTTAATAAATGAAAATTAGCAAGAAGTTTTTAAACAATTACGAATGATCCATTTGATAGCTTTAGTAATATATTACATTACTATACTATTTCGATATATGCTTTCCATGCAGAAAAATAAACGTAAATAGAAAATGAAAAAAAAATTCTTGGCTAACAGAAGATCTAATTGAACTTAAAAAATAGGTAACCGTCTAGGGTAGAGGTAGCAGTGAATGGACGGTACCAGCAAATGAACAACTGAGCAGTAATATAAGAATTATAAGCACTGATTATATCCGTTTCTATCGTTAAGGGCTAATACGCAGTCTCCAATTTCTCTTTTCTTATTGGGTGAAACAGTTATTAGTTTTCATCCAGTGATTGAACGTGGCGGTGTTATGTTTATGCTCGATTTTTGCAGTTCCGGCAGTTTCTACGAATCTTGTAAGGATCAATGTAAGTAAAAATCCATAATAATAAGAATATTACGTATTACTGCTTTGTGATGTCTTGTTATACATACTTATTGCCATGTTCTATACTATTTAATAACTGATATAACCTCAAAATGTCAAGTATTGGCGCGAAAATGAGCAATTAATTGTGTTCATTTACCCCAGTAAATGAACACAATTAATTGCTCATTTTCGCACAGGACCCATCCTGTGCTAACCCAATGAATGAACACGTCCGTTATTTTACTAGAATTAATTTAAATTTGTTAAATCCAGCATTTTAACTCCTAAATACATAGTGTTTACGTGCGGTTCAAAATTTTCGGCTTACAATATTTGAGAAGTGCCTCTATCCAATAAATGAACGGCTGATTACGTTTAGTTCATTCACTGGACCCGTAAATGAACGACAGTTTTGAATGCAAATTCCACAGGAACTATAACGTTTTAGTGTTCTAACAATTGGATTGTTTTTTCACTACAGACATACAATGGAAAAGCGAACTAGAAAATACAAAAGGTTTTAATATTCGGACGATGACCTACAAAATGTCTTAGAAGAGATACGGCAAAAGAGATTGTCTCTTTCTGCAGTTAGTAGACAATATGGAATACCTAAGGGTACTCTTTTCAATAAAATTAAAGGCAAAGTACCTTTAATAAGAAAGATGGGTCCTGACACAGTTTTAACCGTTGCTGAGGAATCGCAGTTAGAAAAATGGATAATTGAAAAAGCTTTGCTGGGTTTTCCCATGCACCCCGATGAGCTGAAAGACTCTGTTCAGCGTGTGTTAAAGACAATAAGTCTCCCAAATCCATTTGTTGACGATAGACCTGGACGTAGAAATAATTTCAGCACTACGTTGGGTGATTTTCGGATGTCTGTTTAAGAACAACTTTAACCATTAAAGTTGTTCTTAAACAGACATCCGAAAATCACCCAACGTTGTGCTGCAATTATTTCTAAAGCGAGAGCCTCAGTTTCAGAAGCAGGGATAGGCAGCTGGTTTGAACGACTAGAAAAAGAAGATTTAAAGATACAAAAAAACATGTTAGGGACCAAAAACTACAAGGAGAGTATTGTGGATGAGGAGTATGAAATTCGAGCCATGAGTCCATCAGGCTCAAATTATTTTAAGTGGCTAAACCCACCCGACCAAATATGGTATAAGAAGACTGCTATTAAAGCAGTAATGGAAGCGCCCAAACAGATAAAGAGTGGCTGTTATGAATGCCCAGAAATATGGAAATATGTTTAAATATTTTTATATTTGTAAGCATCTAAATTTCCTTACTAATAAAAACGTTTTAATTTTGCAACTTTGATTTACCTTCTTTAATTAGTTCATTTACTAGATCAGGGTAGTTTATTCATTGGTATCGAATGTTCAAATACTGGTATTTTTTTCCATATCTACATCTATGTATTATTTTATTCAATATGCCATTATCAGAAATGTCATTTTAACTCCATTTCAAAATTATCTGTGTAAAGATCAAGTAGAAACATTGTGTATAAACTAATTCCAAATGGTACACTAATACCATTAATTCAAAGTTGTAATTTTGCTTAAGTGTTCATTTAATGGTACCTCTACCCTATGGTGATATAGCAAAAATAAACCCTGATTGCTTGGAAATGTGTAAAAATTTACATGAGCACAAAAAATAGAGATCTCTAAAAAACAAATTATCTACAAAAAAATAATTGAATCTGAAAATAAGATGGGAGCGATATGGGACATAATAAAGAACTAAAGGGGAGAGAGAAAAAAGTGAAGCGGCGGATAAATTTAATGTACACTTTACATTGAGCACAAATTACACAATACCATTACAGCTTCTTAAACTCTAATTCTAATATACCTTTACATGAAGTCTATATTCTTAGCACTTACTACAGAAAAAGAAGTCCCAAATACAAAAATTAAAACCATCCAATTCTAGTGGATTTGATAATATCTCAAATAATCTATTTAAGAAATGTAAAGAAACCATTTGAAAGCCAATGGCTTTCCTAATAAATTTCTATTATAAGGAAGGAATATGCACCTATAAATTAACACTAGCCATTTTTACACCTATCTATATGAAAGGTGATCCAAATGACTATATGAATTATAGAGCTATTAGTCTACTATCCAGTATCTCAAAACTTTCCCCTTACCAACAAGGGTTTTCTCTGACTATTTCCCTCGTCTTAATTGCCACAATCACAAACGTACAATTTTGAAATACAAATGGTTTCTAGATGGGAAAACTGTACGACAGCACCTGTCAGCAATTTTTTCGAGTTTACCCGCGGGAAAACTTGATAGCTGTTGTCATCAAAAATTACAATACCGTTGATAACAAGTAATTATGGTCCCAGAAAACGACGCTAAATAATTTTTCTGATTTTATTGTCAATAAATTTTGTAATATTGTTTTTGTACAGTGCTAGTCAGCTTATGTAGTGAAAATGAGTCGCTCTGGAAGTGATTCTATGACTATTATTGATCTGGCGATTGAGTGTACCGTACAATACCGTTAAAACCCATACGTCAATATGGAAACAGTTTACGGAATTCCGCAGTGCAAATAAATACGAGTTTTTGGAAACTACAAGTTTAGAGCAACTAAACCTAATCCTGAAAGATTGGGCGTGAAATATGGAGAAAGAAAACGGTGAAAATTACCAAGAACTAATTGTGAAGACAATGTGGAACACCATGGCAAAAAAAAGCAAGAGATTTATTTTATGAAGTGGAAAATAATTTTTGATCCATTTAAATATATTATCTTTAAGTCTAGTAGGGAAGCTCGTAAGCAAAGCGAAGGAATTTGCGCTGTTTCATTAAAATTGGAAGAATAGTACGCAATGGTTTTATTATGGGACGAAGACACTCGGGCGGAACTCCAGCGAAAATTTTACCACATCGCTTTAGTAGAACTTGTCTGGATAGGTGGAGAAGCAGTCAATTGCAGAGTTCATTATTTCAAAGAGGAAGTGGATAATTCTGCGATTAAAACAGATATATAACATAATTACATATTTTTTTAAATAACTGATTTTCAAAAATCCTACTTTTTAGGCCGATGGCCGATAGTAAGTGGCTGGTCTACAACACGAAGAACCCTACCTTTTATTCAGTCCGTCTTTTTAAAATTCTAATGGCTAAACGTTCATCTAGAATAACAACTGATAGATTATTCTTTGTTTCATGCTGACTTTCATGGAACAAAGAACAATTGAGTGGATGGTACAAAAACACTCCAGTGGGAAAAACCGAACTTTCGAAATGGACTAAAGAAGCAGCAGAGAAGGCAGGATTAAATACAAAAGAAATAAAAATAACAGCCGTCAATAACCTGGCTAAAGGAGGAGTGGGTGAACAACAATTAATTAAAATTACTGGCCGCAGTTCAGCCAACTCAATTAAGTCTTATCTGCAAATGGATAATGAGTATTATTTAAACATCATAAACATCCTTAGAAGTGACAAGTCAGAACCTCCAGCTAAAAAACAGAAAACAGATGATCCTGCAGCCACTCCTCGAGCTTCTCACTGTACAGCTGGACCCATCAACAACATGAATGATCGATCGTACATGTTTATGCTATTTTAGCTTGACCTCTATTTCTATTAGAAATACTTTTGCCGGATGAATGTATTTTTGGTGCAGCGGTGTTCTAGACTATCCGATTTTATGTCTTTTCTCCCTCGACCTTGGGCGGGGGGATGGGGATGGGATGTTGCAGGCGTTAGTTTCTATATTTAATTTTTAGTTAGTTGTTAGTAAATACATAAAGCGGGGCTGTAGAAGCGTTGGAATACAAAATACTTATATGCTACGTTAATTTTATGGATCTTTTGTGTTAGTTAGTTTATTGTTATTGCTATTACATGCCTCTTTTTTTGGTTATTATTTTTTCAGGTTTGTTTCATGCATTTTTGCCTGGTTTTATTGGTTTATTTTGATCTTTTTTTTTGTTTGTTCTGTTTTATTTTTTTATTTTTTCAGTCATTGTTTATTAGTACGAGGGCTGTGATGCGGGGATTTATGGGGCGTATATATAGTTCAGGGATGGGTGTTTGGGAGGGTCTGCAAATTTTGGTATCATAGCTTGTTGTATAGTTTTATTAAGATGTTGTGTTAAGCGTGTTATGAATGCTGGTATGATTGTATTTCCAATGTAGTGATCTATTGTGTGCATGCCTGTTTGCTGGTGCAGTGTGGTATTCGTTGTTCCTGTGATAAGTTTCGTGTTTGTAGCCAGCCTGAGGGCTTTGTTTTGGCATATTTGTAGTTTGTTTTTGTGGTATTGTGAGATCCACGGATACCACACTGCTGATGCGTATGTGATTATAGGTCTAATATAGGCTTTGTAGATTAGTAATGCTGTCTGTGTATTTGAATGTATCATTATTGTGCCTAGTTATGCCTGCCTGAATTTTGCTTTTTTTAATGTCTCATCAACTTGTTTTTCAAATCTAAATCTTCGCTCTATTTCAAGTGCGTGATATTTTTTATGTTTATATTGTTAATGCAGATTTTTAAGTTTGGTGGTTCCCGTTTCCTTGTGAGGACGACTACTTGCGTTTTTGCCTCGTTAATGTTTAACCCCCATTTGTGGTAAAAAGTTGTTATGTTATTTATCTGCTGTTGCATTAGTGTCTGTAATAGTTTTGGGCTCTTAGATGTGGTAATAGTGGCTGTATCGTCTGCGTATAATGCAACAGTAGTCCTATGGTCTGTAGGGTTTGGGATCGTGGGTGTATATGTTGAATAGTGTTGGTCCTAGTGGTGGTCCTAGTGGTGGTCCTAGTGCCTGATAACACTGGGCGGGATGTGGATGTACCCTGTTTAACTGCAACTACGAAGGTGCGTTCGGATATGTATGACTGTATTATTTTTATAATACGAGTCGGATATTTCGGTAAATGTAGTTTGTATAGCAGTCCAGGGTGCCAGACTTTGTCGAAGGCTTTCTCAAGGTCTAGTGAGACAACCCCTGTGTATTGACCTCGATTAAGGTTGGTGGTAATGTACTCACAGATGCGGAACAACTGTTGGTCGGTTGAGTGGTAAGGCTGGAATCCGTATTGGAATTCGCTCATGACATTATTTGTCACTGCGACCTCCAATACGTGGGATTGAATGAGAGAGTCAAAAAGCTTGCCTATGGAAGGTAATAGGTTAATAGGTCTATAGCAAGCTGGATCGGAATGTGATTTATTCGGTTTGTGTATAGGGACGACCTTGGCTGTTCTCCAATATGCGGGATAATGGGTTAGTCTCATGCAGGAATTGTACAGGTTAACCAGGAACATTACTGCAAGGTGGGGTAGGTTTTTAATGGCAAAATTAGGAATATTGTGAATACCGGGTGCTTTTCTCTTTTTAATTGCCTTAATTATTCCGTATAAATGTTGCGGCGTGAAATAAATAGGGGTATCTGTATTATTTAATGTTGTATTATTTAGTGTATTTTTGAAAGTTTGTACGGTATTTTTAGTTATTTGGCTGATGTCGTTTGGGGTGAATTGTTTGGCAAATATTTGAGAAAAGCACTCGGCCTTCTCTACATCCGTTTGTACATCACCACGGGCTGTGGTTAATATTGGTATTGGGGGTTTTGCTTTCGTGAATAGCCTCGGAAGATAATATGGATAGTCAGGGTGGGATTCTATAGCTTGTTTAATTCCGTTTTCTCGAAATTCTTTTATTTGCTTTTTAATTTGGTTGGTTAGCTTATTTATTTGCGTACGGTAAGTAGGGTTTTTAGTGCGGTAGTAATTTTTACTAGCTTGCGTTCTGATTTGGATGATTTCTAGTATGTGCTTTGGGAGGGGATGGGATATCAAGTGATTTCCCAGTGTTTTTTTGGCTTGTCGTCAGTGCAGTCTGTATAGTTTTAGTTATGTATTCCGCGGCTTTTTCGAGGTCCTCAACAGTCCCACATTTCGGGTCTGCCGTAATTTCTAGGTTAATTTGGTTTTTAAACGCTGCCCAGTCATAATCTTGCTCGTTGGGATATCTAAAAATTTTTTGTGTTGTATAGTTTATTTCTATTTTTGCTAGTATTGCTACGTGGTCGCTTTGGAGATCTTTTATTTTTTCTAGTTGTATGTTTTCGTTAATATTACTAGTGACTATTAGGTCTATAATGTTCCCCGATATTGGTCGTGTGGGCCAGCTTGGTGCATTAACTTTAAGATTTTGTCTACTTTGTATATAATCATATAATTTTCTGCCGTTGCTGTCTTCAGTGTTTTTGATTATGTTCCATGATTTGTGGGTACTGTTAAGGTCCCCGAGCAGTATGTAATGTCTGTTGAGTAGTTTTAGTTTGTCTAGGTCTGTTAAGTCTAGTACATTTTGTGATCTCTTATAGGCTGCTATTATTAATATTTGTTTGTTTTTGGTTTTGATATTTACTGCTGTGGCCTCTATACTGTTAAGTCTGGGAAGGGATATTTGGACATGGGGTATGTTTTTCCGTAGGAGTATGGCCGTGCCACCCCCTCTGTCCTTTCTGTCTGTCCTGATTGTCTCGTAGTTTGTGATATTAAAGGCTTTACTCGGTTTTAGATGAGTTTCGCATAGGCAGCAAATGTCTATTTTATGCGAACTAAGTGTGTGTGTGAGTTCTTGCTTCTTTTTGTTTGCTCCGTTAATATTGAATGTCATTAATATAATATTATTTTTGTTGATTACTGCCATTGGGAGATTTTGATGGTATTTTTAATGTTTAGTTTTTACGTTAGGTTTTACTGTGGTTTATTCTAGCATTTACATTAATGGTTCAGCTACAAGGCATACTTTATCAAAAGTTTCGGTTTTGGTCTTTAGCTGGTTTATTAGATTTTTAATTATTGTCCAGATTTTGGTTATATTTAGTGATTTTATGAGTTCCATTATGTCCCTTAAGGGGTTGCTTTCTGAATTGTCCGCGTTGTTATCGGTTTGCGGTTTTTGTGTGTTTCTGAAGTTCTGCCATTTGGCTAAATTTTCTGTGGTTTGTTGTTCCACTTGTTTGTCTGTTATTGGTACAGAAGGGGTGACCGGTTGTCTTGTCTGTCTGTTTTTAATGGGGGCAGTCTGTCTGTTTTGTATTTGCGGATTTGTCCGTTGTGTCTGATGATGTTTTGCTTTAATGTAACTGGGACATCCCCTGTAATTACCCGGGTGCTCTGCTCCACATAGTGCGCACGTGCACTTTGTGGCTGTATGGGTGACTTTGTGGCTGTATGGCATTTTTTGTATGGGTGACTTTGTGCGCATCTAACGCATTTATGCTCGCGATTACAGTAGTGAGAGGCATGTCCCAGTTTTTGGCAACGATAGCATTGCGGCAAGTCCGTCCTCACATAGTCCGATATTGTGACCGATAGATATGTTTGTCAGTTTGTAATATGCATCTGCGGCGTATTCCGGCACGGTAATAAGTAAAATATTAGAGGGCTCTTTTCTTGCACTGCGGCTAATCATTACTCGCGCTAGATTTATTACGGGTAGGTTTTTGTCTATTAGATCTGCTATTATGGTGTCGTTTGAAATATCTAGGGGCACATATTTCGCGACTATTTTGATTGGCTTTTCTTTATTTGGATTATGCGTGAAATATTCCACGTTATTTATTTGTAGCTCGTTAGTTAGGTGTTTATATATATATTAATATATATATATATATATATATATATATATATATATATATATATATATATATATATATATATATATATATATATATATATATATATATATATATATATATATATATATATATATATATATATATATATATATATATATATATATATATATATATATATATATATATATATATATATATATATATATATATTATACATATTAATGATAACATATTATGAACATGAATGATTTACCTACACCCAACGTTATCAATGAGTTAACAAAGATTTCAAACAATACCCCTACTCTGTACCAAAACTGTAATTTATATTTTAATTGTACCATAAATAATTAAGTTTGTAGTATTATGTGATTAAATAAATTACATGTTTTTCAGTTTTCAAATTAATACCTACATATTTATTATGTATGCATGTATAATAGGTAGTACCTATGTTTTGTAAGCTATGTGTATGCAGATAATCTGTTACTCATAAAATAGTCTTGTCACAGACCTACCATTCGGGCATATAATTTTTCCTGTAAAAAAAATAGATGCCCTTATGACCTTACTTACGAACAAAAGCACGGAAACTGCACTTTGCGATTTCCACCACAAAATTGTAAATGCAATAGACAATAAACAATATGTCCTCGGGCTGGTTGTTGATTTCTCTCGTGCTTTTGACCTGGTGAACTATCCACTACTACTAGCGAAGTTATATAGATACGGGATTAGAGGTATCCCTCTAGATTTTTAGTGTCCTACGTAAAAAATAGGACCCAGGTTGTCAAACTTAATAATAGAGTTAGCAGTGATAGCCGTGACATTCGACAAGGGGTTCCGTAGGGTTCCATTCTGGGACCTCTACTCTTCAATATATATGCAAATGACCTCATCACATATCTAAATAAGATACTTAATGTCTACACTATGTGCGGATGACACTAATATTCTAATAACTGAGATTAATTTAAATAAATTGTTGACAACAGCTGGATATGTATACAGTAATGTGATAAACTGGGCAGAAAATAATAAACTTATTTTAAACAGAGATAAAATTACATCAATTATTTTCACCTCTCCAATAAGGTCAGAAACTGTGACTTTCATTACTGAAAATACAGAAATTAAATCCTGTGACTCGGTAAAAATGCCAGGTATTACTTTCGACAAACATATAAAGTGGGGACATCATGTTATTAATCTATGTAATAAGCTGCGCAGTAATTGTCATGCACTAAACTACATGGCTAGACACTAGTCGAGAGGTCGTCCTGACACTCTTTTAGTCAAATTTCCACTCACATTTAAGATATGGTATTACAGTAAAGTCTGCTACACGATTGATGAATTCCTGTTGAATTCCTAACTTGTTACTTTTTAACTCTTTTTTTACTTGTAACTTTCTTTTCTACAATTTCGTACTAAAGTGATGGTTTCAAGTAGTACCTACTTACTTACTATACTTAATAAATTAACCAAAATCATGCAAAATGTTGGTGAATATAAAACTATACATATACATAATATTATGTTCAAAGAAGTAAAAAGATATTTATTGAAACTCTGTTTAATTTAAAATATATAATTCAATATACAATTAATTATATACGTTGTTGGTCCATTAAATATAATTATGGGACAACAGAAATTTACAGTCGCCGCCTCCCAAAACTGCACGGCATATTTTTCTACTTTGATTCTGACTGAATCATAGTCGTCTCATAATTAGTCAATTTATATGTCAAAATAATGTGCAAAGGGCGAGGGCTATAGCCAAAATTAAAGAAAATTGTTCCCTGGCTGAGGTAGCCGCTGATTTGAATGTTAACAAAAGCTGTATATGTAAAATTAAAAAGACATGGGACCAGGAACATAGTATACAAAGAGCAGCAAGAATAGGATTTGGTACATTTTCCAATGAAATTCAAGATTGAATATATTCAGCCATATCATTTCGAAACATCTACTAACGCACTAGAAGAAACATTGTTTCCGGGGTCTGTCAGGACTGTAAAAAAACGGTTAAAACTGTCTCATTTAAAGAACTGTGCTGCTTCCCTTATAATTTTTCTTTCAAATGAGCACAAGCAAAGAAGGATGAAGATGCAAATATCTTGATAGATAATAACATTGAATGTTGGAATAATGTGTTTTTTCTGACGAAAAACATTTCAATCTTGTCACAGTGGACGGCTCGGTGTTTATAGACACGTAAATACTAGGTTCCAGGAAAATTATACGAGGTCCATCAATGTCAATGAAATGAATGCTTTTCAATGAAAGTTTGGGAATGGATAAGTGTCCATGGGTCCGGAATTTGTTGGAAAATTGATAACAGATTTACAGCGCTAAATTATTTAAATATTTTAGAAAATGTGATGTTACCATCAGTAACGCAAATTTTTCCTAGGAATTCTATCTTTCAGCAGGTGAACAATTTTTTAATGATACTTCTTTTAGGACTTATTTACAATTTTTGTTAATAGGATAATTGCCCAGTCCATACCGCACGAATAGTAAGAGATTGGATGGGTCATAATGATATTAATATTTTATCTTGACCCGCAAAAAGTCCAGACTTGAATCCTGTCGAAAACGTTTGGGATTACGTAACTGAACATATTTATAAACAACGTTTCAGATCTCAAAATGCTAATCAGCTTCGGGAAGTAGTTAAAGATGCTTGGAAAGAACTTGTGGATAGGTACGATATGAGGTCATTAATTACGTCGATGCCAAGGTGATTGGAAAGTGTCTTAGCAGCTAACGGTTCTGCTATAAAATATTAATTTTTTGTAATATTTTTATTTCCCAAACTATTGGCCTATAAACAAATTATCAATTTTCTTATTGCGCGTCACCGAACAATTTTAGAACAAAACCCGATTTACATTAACGAAAAATGAGAAAAATTACTGTGGCAACGGAAAGTCGTGCCCTTTTGGGAGGCGGCGTCTGTACATATTTACTAATATACAGGGTGTTCCAGCTAAGGCTGTTTCTTCTATAACTCGGTTATTGTAAGTTTAATATTTTTTTAAGAAAGTAGTCTGGAATCAAATGGTGAATATATATACAGAAAATATTTTCAGTAATACAGGATGCTCCATTTATGCTGGACGCTTCCTCACTTCGTTATTTTAAATGGAACACGCCGGCGCCGTATACTTTTTCATTTTTGGATTTCTCGTTTAATTTTAGGTCGACTTTGTATCAAAGTCCAATCTCTAGTAGTTTTAGATATACAACTGTCTTTAAAAAAAATCACGATTTCACTGTTCGGGCACTATACACGAATCACTGTTTTCATTTGAAACTATAACTGAAGTCTGAAACTAAAACTGTAGTAATTCTGAAGTCAGAAGGTAAGTTTTCGCAGAAAGTAAGTAATTCAAGACACAGATTCAATAAGTAAACGACCCTTATTTGTAACTGTCACAAAATGTGAAATGTGAGGATGGGTTACAAGCATCTACAAGTTTTTACAAGTTTTATGCAAGTATTACAGGACTGATGTATGTGATTTTGAATGAAGTAGATTGTGCTATTCCAACTACCTTTCCTGGGGTTAAAATTTATCCAACTAATAACGTGCAAGTATTTTTGATAAGGTGTCGTAGCTGTAAAGAATGTTTATATGCTAACCGAGATGCTAACGGTACATTTTAAGAGCCCTATTATTTTGACGAGTTCTGTCGATTCTTAAAGTTATGGTAGTTAAAACTGAATCACGCTGTATATTGGGTGATGGTATACCTATATGTCATGTATTATATTTTATAGTAATTTATAGTATATAGAGGTAGGTACATAAAACTTGTAATTTAAAATGTTACAAAATAAATGCCAGTGCGAAAATAAAAGCCACATAACGGCAATTATTCAGCAATAAATTTCCGTTATTGATGATACTAGTGCGATGTTTTGATTGCCGGCTGAATAACCGCCCTGTCTAATAATTACAAGTTACAAATAAATACCCAATATATAATTCCTAACAGCCAAATTATTCATGAGCCGCATTATCTCACAGTAGTTTTAAAAGCAGTATCTATCGTATCAGAGATCCCTTCCTTGTTTCCCGAAGCCAGATTTCCCGCTCCCTAAATCACAGTAAACAGTACCTTAACAAAAAAAGTTTCGGAAGCGCAAGATGTATAGCGAAAATAATCTGATAAAACTTACCGGGCAACTGCCATAAATCCAAAAATACCTTTATCCCAAGGCCTCTTTAAGTTTTGTCGAGGATAAATAAAAATCAGTTTACTAGAAAAGCGCCCCAAACTTGGCAGTGTTGTACACTTGGCATGCGATATGTGCGATTGCTGAAAAACTTAGTTTGGCCTTAAAACCAGGTGCCTCTATAAAAAAATGATACCTCTACTCTATTTATCTTTTAACACGCTTTGTGGGGTATAGATCTGGAAAGACATATGGGTCAAAAACAGACAACTCAAATTTAATCATTTTTCCCCAACCTATTAAATCGGGTCCTCCCATTATTGTGGCATGGTTTGTGCAATGCGTGAGAATGGGGGGCAGGGGGGATCAATTAAAAGCATGGGAAAATTATTTTTAATGCATATGTCGCCGGTTTGTAAAGTCAAACACTTTACAAAAAATAAGTTGATATAAAAAATTAAGAGTACGACAAAGCACATAGGCTCATTTAAAGCTAAGAGAAAAAATGATAATCATTTCCCCAAATATCTCAAATCTTAGTTGCGAAAATAAGAAAAATGGAGGAGTGGAGTGGAGGCTCAATTTTCTTTGTTGAAGAGCTATTATGAAGGAATTACGAGGCTACAACCTGGAGATGATCGGATAATTAAGAGGGGGGGGGGAGGGGGGAAAACTAATATTTTAAAAATATTATATCCTCTGAATAGTGACCGATCTTATAAAATCAAACGGCTTATTCTTCGTTTCTTTATACGCTACACGATGGCATTAGCAATTTTTTTTGTTGCAAACAAACGCCTAGCACGCAAAAAAATAATTTACCTGTATTTTCAAACGGTGCTTCCGGTGTGAGGGACGGGAGTAGTGGAAGTAGTTTTGATGCCACTCGACAGCTTCTCGACCTTGAATTTTAGCCCAACTAGATCAAAGTCGGATGATTAGGAGGTGATGATCTCCTAATCATCCACTCCTAATCATCTAATGCATTTAAAAGTTTTTACTACGCAGCAGGAGAACGGAGAAGAGTGGGAGGCTCGGGTCAGGCTCTAAATCAAGGAAACAATTTTTCTTTTCATTTTCCATCTTTTATTATAATAAAGTTTACAGAACACATAGACTACATAATTATATATTTACATATATAATTTATACATATACAATTTTTGGCAAGTCATAAAATATAGAATTATATTGCTTTAAAAAAAACTATAGATAAACATGTCACATTTAAAATGTAAAAAACTGCATTTTCTAAATTATAAAACAAGTGGTGTAAAAGTTAAGCATTACACAAATATGTATTTAAAATAGATTTAAAAATTAAGTGATGTCCATTACCCAAATCATGATTCTTAGCATCAAGATAGCATCACTAAAATTAATTGAATGTATGAAAATATGTATTAAATTTATTAAAACTGCTATGTTGACATTTTTCTTGTACCTATGCATATCTTTTTGTCGATGGATATGTAGAACGTATGAGTTAGTGTTTGTTAAATTACTGAAGTCGGCTATCTAGTCATTACACCAAGCGCCTCATCATCATCTTCTTCATCATCATCAACAGTCTTTTTGAATAGTTAAATACTGAAATAGTCGATATAATCGAAGAAGTTTCCTCATTGCAGAATTCAATGTTATTAATTTAGTTAATTTTCATTGAATTTCACAACCTTGATGATCTACATGCAAGCAATTAATACACTTATTTTGTACATGTTTGCGACAATGAAACAAGAACAAAATTCATAACCAAATTTATGGAATGTAATATATTCAGTAATCTTTGACATGAACTTGTTATCCCACGCGATTTGTTACATTTTGTTCTAATTCTGAATTGCAGTAGGTATATTTTGGCCGAAACAAACGCGCATTACAGGTACCATTTCATATTGTATTTCATATCGTTAAAATATAGTTGTACTCTGAATCGCAGTATATATTGTATTATCATATGACGCGTAACAGGAAACCATATAATAGTATACCACGTATCCGTATCGACGTAAAGCTGTGCTGAATAATAGTAGAGAATGCCAGTACGCCTCCTGGTATCATAATTATTAAAATCAGAATTAGTCAAAAAAGTTTCTTGGTTCTTGTGGATATCAAGCATGGCAGTGTACATATACAAAAAGGGAAGTGGGGGGAAAGGGAAGAATTATACCTAGCTTTTTTAAAATTGGTCCACAGCGACCTTTCCAGCCGGCATTATCAATCAACCTGACGTTCGCTCAAATAATCTAAATATTATATACAACATAGGTACTCAAAAAGTTATAACCTCAAACAATAGAATCCTAGTTGGCGTAAGAAATATAACATGTTCTGTTTAAACTAAAAATGTTATGTCGGTCTGAAGTAGACCAAATGTAACGGATGAAATGAAACACTTTGTATTTTATTTTTTAAATTATTTTAATTATAGCAGGTACTTCAGATCCTGCTCTTTCTACGTGTCAAACAGTAAGTGTGGAACGCGTATAGAAAAAAAGTTATACATATTCTTACAAACTCATGCATACGGAAATTTTTGTATAAAATGTCAGATATCTCAGAAAAGCTTGCCTTTTGTATAGGGTACGTTACATATTTTTGGTTTATCTTCCCATCAACTTTTTGAAAATTTAATAATATATAAGATTGCATTTAAAATAACAAAGTTGGCACCGGCTCCCGTTATAAGTTCTAAATGGTTCAAATTTCAATGCGACCACCCCCCGATAATACCCTATAGTATCCAGCAAATATCATTCAAATTGATTAAGCCGCTCCAGAATAATGGATAAATAATAAAAAATACACGAACCGAATTCACAAACTCCTCCTATTTTGAAGTCGATTAAAAATAAACAAAGAGAATACAACGCCGCGCCGTTTGATTTTTAAAATCGAACAATATGTAGGGAAAAATTAAAAACATTCCACTTGACCTTGAGCCTGGCCCGAGCCCCCACTCCTCTCCGTTCTCCTGCTGCGTAGTAAAAACTCTGAAGTCCCCTAGTTTCCTTCCTAATCATCCGATTTTGATCTAGTTGGGCTAAAATTAAATATAGAATAAAGTATGTCAACTGGTAAAAAAAAGATTTCCCCCACTCCCTTTCCTCTTACCGGAAACAGCATTTGAAAAAAAGAGCAAATCGTTTTTATGCGTGCTACGATTCGCGATATCTTGCGAACTAATTATCCGATTTTGCGCATCTTCAAATCAGCGTGTGTGTTTTGTCGGAATTTTAATTTTTTATAACAACTTGTTTTTTGTAAAGGCAAAATCCGCCGAGATATGCATTAAAGACGATTTTTCCATGCTTAATTGGTCGTTCCCACTCTCCCCCCCCCATCGACACGGTCTCCACAAACCATCCCAAATTGATGGGGGACACGACTTGATAGATTGAGAAAAAAAACTTTTGCTTTTCAGTTGTCTGCTTTTGAAACCCAGATCCACTCCACTATTTCTAAAGTCAACATTAGTATTCAGCGGTTGTATAAGTACGTTTTTCTCGTCATTTCATACCAAAACTTTCTTTCCGCACCTTGTTTAAGCATACCAGTACAGCAGTCGGGAATAAAATAAGAAACAGGCTACTTAAAATGCCGCTATCCTTTCAGTGGCATTAAAAACCTACCTACGAAGAATTTTAACTCTATTTACTCTACCCCATCTCTTTAATTAGTTAATTCAGAGCCTAAGAAGTGATGATCATTTACTCTAAATGTTCCACCTCGGAAACGTACATGCTTGGAAACACAAAAGCCTGGCTTTGTATACGGAGAAGCAAATAAAACAACAATGGCAATATCAAAGGCAATAGTTAACCTATCGCAGAACTTTCAGCTGTTAAAATAATTACTTATAGGTGTGCTATTTAATGCCCTTATGCATATCCTTAAGCAGTTGTTTTGAATGGTGTTTATTTTTCTAAATAATTTTTGGAGGTCTGACCATACAGTTTGGGTCCATAGTCCAGGGTAGATCTAATCGTTGAGTGATAAATTATAAAGTGGGGCGCAATGCTTATGGTGAAATGCGTGCAGAGTTCTGTCTCCGAGATGTATTAGTTAACAGCAGTGGTTCTGAAATTTGTCAATCTATCGAGAACCTATTGTAATTGATAAGGTTTTATTTCTATTGCGCCCTTGGGTGGAAAACTGAACTGTTGCGTGTCGTTATAGCAATAATTTTCAACAGATAGGTAAATATCTGAACCAAAAAGCCAATCCAAAAGACTCTAAAAGTATAACGGTCTTAAAGTATCATAAGGTCAAACATGAAGGACATGTTGCTCGTCTGAACTTAAGAATATAATATTCATGTGCACTAACATCTGCGATATATTCCACTATAGTTAAGATCCACGCTGCTCTGCTCTAGTTGCGTTAATCTATATCCAAAAATTTCGTATATCTCAGACAACGTTTGTTAACTATCTACCTTCATCAACTTATTAAGTCTCTGGGTAGCTATCCTTGATCATCAGTGCCAGCTTTTAAATAGGTGAACAACTACAATTAGTATAACATAATTGAACCTAAATATCTACTACTTACAAATTTTAAAATTATTTTTTACAAGAAAAAATAAATCGCATATGGCATTCATGACAATTGGGTTTTATAAGCATAAGCCCCCTACAGATAGAAGAGAAATGTGGCAACGCAGCAAGGGGACCGGCAGCTTTTTGTCAGCTTTTTCTAAGTAAAAGTGTAATGAAAAATCAATTGCCCCGTATTTTTAAATCGTGTGAATGCATTTTGCGATATAAAACATGAATATGACCCACAAAAATCTTGGTAAATGCAGTTGGGTAAAAGGTACACAAAGAAAAATTCAGTCCGCAACAATACCGTGGCATGTGCTGGCCCGCTTGTTGAAGCGTTTAGGCTGCAGGACTGATTACTAGTACAGATTGTAACACCTCTCCTCTTTAATTACATTACCTTAATTAAAGGGCCTCTCATCCAGGAGATGAGAAATCACAGCTTGACAATGACCGGTTTGATCTACTTCTACTTAAAATTTTGTATAAAAATACTTGGGCGCCAGGTCAAGAGTACTTTAATAGTACAGAAGACCGCAGAAATGATCAGCCAATAATTATCAGCTGTGACCTCTTGTGACTCAGACTTTTCCCAGAGAAATAAAAGAATAAGATTTTTTTAAAACAATATATTACAAAAATATTTTTATGACCAGTTGATGGTTCACAGTGATCTTAACTTAAAATTAAAATTTACAATTGATTGCCTTAGGGGCGTTAAAAAGACTCTACTTGATTAGGTAGCCTGAAGGGCTTAAGGTTAAAACAATAAAAAAATGTTCACTCTTGACACAAGGTCAAGTCGAGAAATTTATCATTTACAGCAAAAGTGAATTGTAAACCTTGGTAAAATAAATTTAAATAAAAATATTTTTTTATTAATTTCGATCTAGGTATAACCGTGCACAATAATAGCACACATGTTCCTTGTAGATTTAACGTCATGAGGGTAGCATCAAACCCCAATCTAACAAAAAGCCATTTGGGTTACATGAACGTAGTATTTTTAATCAAAACGGGCTCTCTAACGAGCAGCATATCCATTTAAAGGGACTCTTTATTAGCTGCCTATATAAAGCCGGTTATGGAATTTATATATCCGCACGTTTCTGCTAGGAAAATTAAAGATTTTAGTGTTGGTAATAATTCCGTTTACACTGGTAAATGGTCCGTATGATAATGATATTAAACGGGGTTGCTATAATGGTCCTAAATGGAGTAAATATGTTTGCATATATTTTTAATATTAATTACACGATAATTTCGCGGATATTGTCGCGTTGAAATATTATTTTCTGTTAAAATGCCCTGTGAAACTTTTTTTAAATAAAATTTTAAAAAACAGAATCTGAGAATGTTGCATATGTTATATTATAATTTTTAATTAATAATATAATAAATAAATAATTAATAGATCAGTGAATCAGAATTTTGGTACGAAATATTTTTGAAACCTTGTCAAGTTTTTAAAGAGCGGAACCCCTCAAACAGACAGAAACCACCCCCATTTCTGGTATTCCTGGACATTTATTCCTGGACGACTATAGAAAAACGCCGCATTCTTGAAACCTTAATCGCACTGGGGTGTATCACGGGGGAGCATATTCGGGAAACAGCATTACCAAATTGTTTAACCAATGAAATTGCACTAACCTGTCCTGTGACTTTGACAGAGCCCACATAAAGTAACTTTCTTGTTTGATAGTTTAAAATTAATTAATTTAGGGATCGAAAAATGAATATATTGGAAATAATTTTAAACCCATCGACAGCTTTTTGTTCGACCTTCAATTATTACCCAACTAGATCAAAATAGGATTATTAGGACGCTGGACGGGGGGGGGGGGGGGCACTGGCCAGGCTCAAAATCAACGGCGAATATTTTTCTTTTTCTCTGAATATTGGCCGATATTAAAAATCAAACGGCGTTGTGTTAGCTTTGTTTGTTTTTAATCGACTTAATCGAAAAAATAAGGTTTTCAATTCGAATCGTGTATTTTTTTATGTATGTTTATCCATTACTCTGTAGTGGATTAAGCAAATCGGATATTTATTGGATACTCTGGGGTATCATCGAGGCGTGGTCCCATTGAAATTTCAACCATTTGGGACTTCCGGTTATAACGGAAGTCAATGTCAACTTTGTTATTTTAAATGAAATATTATATAATACTGAATTTGAAAATAGTTGATCAAAAGGTAAACCAAAAATATGTACATGCCCTAAACCAAAAGCAAAAGTATTTCTGAGATATCTGATATTTTATGAAAAAAAATTACATATGCATGAGTGTGTACGAATATTTATAACTTCTTTTTCAATAAATACGAGTTGCACACTTATTTTTTTACACCTAGAAAGAGCACAATCTGAAAAACCTTCTACAATTAAGATTATTTAAGACCACGTAGGTAACTGTTTTTAGTTTAAACGTTTAAACGGAAGATTTTATATTACTTACGTCAAATTAGGTATAATTAAATTCCCTTTTGTTTGTTACTAGGATTCTATTGGTCGAGGTTATAACTTCTTGAGACCTTTGCAATTTTGCTAGATTTTTAATAATATCCAGTAAAAATGCTGTGCAAACTCTATTTTACTTTTATCCCTCTCTCGTCAGCTGTGGCGGCTGTAAAAGTTATCAAATTTCTTCATCACTTCCCTTCATATTTTTCTGTTTTTTGTTTTTTACATTTTGACTGTGACATGTGTATTTATAGTTTTTTAAGCAATATGTTTGTATATTCTATGACCAAAAATTGTTTGTAATCTTGGTCAAATAAACTACTAAAGAAAATTATGTAGTATATTATGTATATATAAATATATAATAAGTCCTACATGTAATAATAAGTCCTACATGTTTCGTAAACTTTAGTATAATGAAAAAAGGAAAATAAAAATATTTTCCCCTGATTTTGGGCCCGGCCCGAACCCCCCACTCTTCTCCGTTCCCCATAGTAAAAAAAAGTCCCCTAGCTTTCCTCCAATTCATCAAATTTTTATCTTGTTGGGCTAGAATTAGAGGTTGAAGAAAAAACTGTAGACTGGTTAAAAAATAATTTCTCCCACCCCCTCATATCGGAAACGCCGTTTGAAAAACAGGCAAATCGTTTCTTTGTGCGCTAGGCTTTTGTTTGTAACAAAAATATTCGCTCATGCCATGATAGCGTATGACAAAACGAAGAAAAAGCCGTTTGATTTTTAAGGTCAATACTCAGAGAATAGACATTTTAAAAAATTTCGTTTTCCCCCCTCTCTCTCCTGCCCTAATTATCCCACCACCTATGCATTTCCTTTATAATAGCTCTTCCACAAAAAGAAATCAGTTTCCAACCACCCCCTCGATGAAAAACAAATTTGATTTTTCTTATTTTCGCAACTACGATTCGTGATATATCGCGAATCAGATTTCGCTCAGCTTTGAATGAGCGTATGTGTTTGGTCGTACTCTTTATTTTTTATATGGACTTTTTTTTGTAACGTCAAAAGCCACAAGATATACATTGAAAACTATATTTCGATGCTTTTAATTGATCGTTCCCTCTCCCCCCGCCTTGACCCCGTCTGTACAAACCATGCCAAAATGGTGGGAGGATCCGATTTGATAGATTGGGAAAAAATTTTTAAATTTGATATCTGTTTTTGACCCATATTTCTCTCCAGATACAATCCACTATTATGTAAAAAAAGCTTAAATAAATGCTAAGATACCTTAATGTTACCTATACTTTTAGCGTGTCAATATGTCAATTAATAGCGCGTCAATTAATAGCGTGCCATTTATGACGGCATTTAAGTAGGTCAGGAACAATAACTAATCTATTTCACTCACTAGCCCGGACATCCAGGATCATTAATTTTCAGATTAATATTTATTAATAATTGTCCACTGTGTGTGATCAAGTAAAATACAATATACAAATTACGACCTCTATTTTGGTTAAAAAAAACAATTCAGCTAAGAAACGGACGACTAAAAAACACCACACAACACCTCTCACGACTGTAAGAGGGTGCCATGATGAATTTTCAGATTCTCGTGATTATCTCAAAAACTATGGGGGTTCGCGCAAATAATATTCCATACGCAAATGATGCACATTAAATTCCAATAACAATTGTCATACACATAGTTACGGTAAAGTGAACGGTCTCTTTCGGAGCAGTAAATTTTTCCTAATTTACCGTAGATTTATGATATCCATTTGTTATTTTATGTCAAATCATCCCCATAATTTTTCCTTATCTCGTTAAAAAGAGACATTCATGAAGCTCGTCATGTGAAAAAGGAAGTGTATTCAAAAAATCTATATTGAAAAGAAAATAATAAAAATGTTACAGATTTTAGGTGAATCGTTAATTTCATTATCAGTCAGCATCAAATAGTTCACTCCGTCTGGTGGGAGGAAACAAATCTTGATCTTCGTCCTGTTGAAGATCATTATTCACATCATCGTCGATGACTGCGGTATCTATATTGAGTCCTGAGCAATTGCTGCGCATACTTGAACAGTTGCAATACTTGAACCACTCATTCGACACTCGCAGATTTGGATGATGCTGATCTTTGCAGAAGTATACGATGAGGGAGAGTAAGTTTTCGGGAGTAGCAGGATGAGTAGACATAAGATCATTGGATGTAAGAAACTTCGTATGATGCGCCTTGTTTACATGAACTTTCTTAATGGCGCTATTTTATCAATACCAAAAGTACGGTTTCATTCTGCGTCACGGATATATTCTCCGATCCAGGAAATTTTGTCAGTTTTGCCCCCTACATATCTCCGTAACCGTTCTCTTTACCATAGTTTTGTATATGAGCGTTATTGCACGAAATTTAATGTAGATAATGTTCGTATATCATAACATTTTCGCCACGCCTCGTAGTTTTCGAATTATTCGCGAAAATCTGTGAAAAATCATCGTTTCACCCTCTATCCTCCCGCCTCCTCCTCTCCC